>LR751696.1:0-82818 GCA_902729485.2 Mus minutoides
GCAATTTAAAGGAAGATTTTGATTTTTGGTTTGAGAATTCAGCCCATAATGATAGAATGTCACAGGAATAGGTGTCATGGCTGAGCTTTTTCATGCCTTGTTTAACCTGCAGAATGGGTGAGTAAAAGAGGGAGATATAAATCATGCAGAAATGGGTTTACATATTATTAACTACTAGATGAACCTGTATGCCTACAGGGCCCATGTAGATGTCGTGGCCCCTGGGTAAAGCCCAGAGAATGATGAGGTTGGCTTATATATCACTCTAATAATGCTAGTCTCTGTGTCTACTGGCATATCAACTGACACACGATAGAGGATACTAGCAAACTAATCATCCTCGGATTGGGACTGGAATAGTGCTATGACTCCTTCCTCCATCTTTATAGAAGTCCCTTCTGTCGCTGGCAACCTGGTACCTTCCCATACTGATTGTAGGATAACTGGATACTACAAGCTCATTGGAATCCCCCATTGATCTAAAGGCTGTATAAAACTTCTTGCTACTGGGTAATACATTAGATACTCACATCAATGTTGGTTGATGGAGATTGTTTCCCACGTTGATGACTCTGACTGCCTCACTCCCTTCTGGGTCCTTGCTTCTAAAGTCTTACAGATATTCAAGTTAAATTATATATATATATATATATATATATATATATATATATATATATATATATTACAGTTATTCAAGTTAAATTATATATATGTAAGTTTTGCTATTTTAAAACCCCCTAATATAGATTCAACAGTAATAGAATGATAAATATTTTAACTATCTGAAATAGACTTTCCAATTTACCAACACCTATAAGTACTGAAGCATCTCTGGCTACTATAGCCTTTCTTGGTAACTTGGAGTGTATTCAAAGCCCCTGATGGGAACTACATTACAAACTGAGGGAGATTCGTTTGATTATTCTTATTAAACAATTTGGTAAAGTAATTGATGACTCTTTACATAAAACTTTTGACACTTTATGGAAAAAAAAACGATGATGATGTAGATGAATAATTGATTGATTGCTCTTAGCATTCCTGGATAAACTGGTAAAAGATGAGCAATATGATAAAATTAAGCAACTTGTAGCGTCTCACAATCCAGTGTAGGGAAACCACAAACAGTAATAAAATTGACTGGCTCAAGATACATACAAAATATAAAGGCTCCAAAGTGTGGCCTAGAAGAGAAGGCAGAGAATCTTTCTAGCCCCCATAGACTTCAAATTGTTGAAAATAAAGCCAAAGTCATAATTATAAGTTTGGATGAACTACATCAGAAGTGCAAGTCTCAGCCTCAAAGGGTGTCTACAGGTAAGTAAGGGTATTCATCATTCATCAGTAAAGAATGGGAGCTTATAACATGGGATGGGGAAATGTGCAAAAATCCTGATGAAGCTGAGAAGTCTGAGTCCTCATATTCATGAGGAATTATAACACCTGAGGAAGTAGTCTCTCTACCCTCAGTAGTAGGTATACTCACACCCCTATCCCCTGAAATATTGGCTTTTCAAACTTTGAGAGAAGCAATTAGTCTGCTGTAAATGTCAGGTAAGATAAGCTTGATGTCCCTCAGGTACCTCAGGGTACGCTATAAACTTGATATACCTCAGGTACCTCAGGGTACGCTATAAGCTTGATGTACCTCAGGTACCTCAGGGTACGCTATAAGCTTGATGTACCTCAGGTACCTCAGACAACATCAAACAATATCCTAGAGTGGGGGTGGAATGTAGAGTTCATGAGGAGGTATGCTACAATCAAAGGCTTTAGTGAATTTGCAATTTCATCCAAGCAGAATTCTGGGGAATATATGTGATGATTGATTTTAAGTATGTGGGATAATGGTAAAAGGAACATAAACTTGCATGATGCTGAATCTGTTGATATATGCCCTCTGAATGTAGATTCTAGGTTTAACATGATAGGCTGAAGCATTTGTTAAAAGATATCCTACTGAAATGAGTTGGAGATGCCTCAATTACTTAGGCTTATTATTTATAAAGGGTCTTTATGCTTCACAAAAATTGAAATGCTGGAGTTTTGTGTAAAACCTGATCTTCCACAATGGAAAGGCCCAGAATAGATGATCTTCACTAATCATATAAGGTGCAAAATAGTGAGAAGGCACCAACACTTTTGAAGAGTTTTGCTGTCATCTGTTTCCTTGTGTCATAATTTAGGGTTAGAGATGCTGTTGCTCAGTTTGATGAACTAGACAAATGAAAGAAAGACTACATTGGATTGTAGCAAATGGGAATCTTAGTCTATGAATCCATATCTAGACTTGAGCCAGTTTGCAGACCCAGAACTTCTTGAATGAAAAGATGGCCATATTTCCCCAAAGAAGGGCCTTTATAAAGTACTTGAATATTTTGATGTTAATCTTTGCCTAGTCCTTCTCCAGAGGAAACTACAGCTTTTAACAAGGATAACTGTACAGTGAGGGAAAGGAAGCAATCTGAGATCCGTGGGCTCAGTATACAATGGTTCTGAATTAGTACTTGATCAGAGAGAACTTAAGAAATAGTGTGGCCTTCCAGTTAAAGCAGGGGCTTATGGAGTTCAGGTGATTAATGAAGTTTTGGCTAAAGTCTGACTCACAGTATGTCCAGTGGATCTCCAAACTCATCCTGTGGCTATTTTCCCAGTCCCAGAATTTATAATTGGGATAGATAGAAGTTGGCAGGATTTTCACATTGGCTCCCTGATCTGTAGAATGAGCATGCTTTTGGTTGGAAAGGCTAAATGGAAGCCATTAGAGTTGCCTCTGCCAAAGAAAATAGAGGATCAAAAAGTGTATCACAAATCCATAGGAACTAAAACAATTATTGCCACCATCAATGACTTGAAAGTTACTGTGGTGGTGGTTTCTATCAAATCTATTATAACTCTCCTATCTGATCAGTATAGATGGATTGTAAATTTGACTTCTGAAAACTCAGTCAGAGAGTGATTCTAGTTGCAGCCACTATATCAAATGGTGTCCTTACTTAAGCAAATGAACACATATACTGATGCAAGGTATGCAACTATTGATCTAGAAATCTAAAAAAGATGACCAGAAGCTATTTAATTTCAGTTGGAAATATAGCAGTATACATTTACAGTTTTAACTTAAGGATATATTAACTCTCCAGCAATATGCCATTAATTAATAAGAAGGGATCTTAAAATTCTCAGTCACCAAACATCACATTGGTGCATGATGATTAACCAAGTGAACAACCACTTTGAATTTAATGGTAACACATATGTGCATCCTAGGATGAGAAATAAAGCCAAGCAAAATGAAAAAGCCCTTCCCTATCAG
This sequence comes from Mus minutoides, assembly GCA_902729485.2. NCBI lineage: Eukaryota > Metazoa > Chordata > Mammalia > Rodentia > Muridae > Mus > Mus minutoides. The sequence continues at coordinate 3,317 of LR751696.1, forward strand.
TGAAATTCTTAAAAGTTTAGTGATATAGAGCATTCAAAGATGTCTTTTTAATGAGGCAAATGAGAAGTTATTGTACATGTCCCTGCCTACCACCAAGAAAGGAGCACAATGTTTAATGCACCCATTGGAATTCTAAAGACAGTACAGTACATTCCTTACCTGGGCAGGTTACTCTGGACAATATACAAAGTAACATGGAAAGCAGCTAGTTATGTGTGGTGCCTGAAAAAGAGGAAAGCTCTTCAACAGGTCCAGCCTGCCATGTAACCTGGGTTACTACTCATACCACATGATCCAGCAGACTCAATGATACTTGGAGTGGCAGCGGCAGATAGGGATGCTGTTTGAATCCTTTGGGATGTTCCTATAAGTGAGTAGCAGAAGAAAGCTTTGAGATTTAGAGCAAGGCTCTAACAACATCTGCAGACAACTATTCTCCCTTTGAAAGACAGCTCTTAGATTACTAGTAGGCCTTAGTAGAAATGAAATGTTTAACAAGGGGCTATGAAATTCCAATGCAACCTGAGCAGTTTATCATGAGGTGCGTGTTATCTGACTGATGAAGTCATAAAGTACAGTGTGTATAGGAGTAACCCTTTGTCAAATGGAAGTGTACATGAAGAATTTGCCCAAATGGCTATGGTTTTTTTCTTTATTTTCTTTTTAAAAATGAATTCTTCTTTAATACAATACAACCCAACAATTGATTACCCTTCCTTTGCTTCTCCTAGCCAACTCTTACTTTGCCTGTCCCCAAGATTTCATGGTTCTTGTTTCCCTTCAGATAAATTCAAGCCTTCAGTTATGTCTACAGAAAACTGAGTAACAAAATGCAGTGTTACATGGCATAAACCCTCATTCCAAGGCTTGACAAGGCAACCCACTAGGAGGATAAATGTCCGATGAGCAGGCAAAAGAGTCAGTCAGAGAAACCCCTGCTCCTACTGGAGGGAGTACAACAGGAAAAAACATGAAGCTAAAACAAACAAACAAAGAAACCAAAAAAATCAAATCAAAACAAACAAAAAACACAACACAACACATTTGCCGAGGGACATCTACAAATTCCTGTAGACACTGTGGTTGCTTTAATCTCTACTTGTCCTGCTTCAGTGATTCTGTAGGCTGTTTTCCTGGTGCTCTTTATACCTCTGGCTCATACAATCAGTTCTCTGCCTCTTGTACAGGGCTCTCTATTCTCCACCTAATGTTGGCTATGGGCATCTGTATCTATTCCCATCTTTTGATGTGGGAAGCCACTTCGATGACTATTGTGCTAGGCACTGATCCTATAATTATAACAGAATTAACATAAAGAGACATTTGATTAATATTTTGTTGCTCTCATTTTTTTCTACTCTAGGTCTCTAAGCCATCCAGCTACTGGATAATGGCCATGAAGGCAGTGTCAGAAATAGGCTCCTTCTTATGGCTTGGACCTCATGCTAGGCCACTCACTGGTTGCCCACTCTCACAAGCTCTAGGCCACCATAGTCTCACATTTTACAATGCCATCAGCTGGGAAGTATGCACCTATAGTCTCATTGGGATGTTCCCTATGATTGACTGACTAAAGAAAAGAAGACTAGGGCCTGGATTTCTGATGTTTCTGCACATTATGCAAGGGACCATCCAAGTAGACAGCTGAACCATTACAACTTCTTTCTGGGAAAGCTCTGAAAGACACTGGCCAAAGGAAATCTTCATAGTGGGTGTAACTTCAGGCAATACATATGGTTATACAGTTTGTTGGAAAGGGAAAATGGTGAGAGGTACAATTGTTCACTGATAATTGGTTGTAGCCAATTAATTGACTGGATGATCAGGCACATGGAAAGAACATGTTTGAAAATCGGATGAGAAATATAGATCTCTCCAAATGGGCAAAGGATATGAAGATACATGTGTCCCATGTAAATGCTCATCAGAAGATGATTTCAGCTGAGGAGGAGTTCAATAAGAAGATAGAATGACCCATTCGTTGGACAGCCACTCTCTCCATCCATTCCTGCCATTACCCACTTGGCCAATGAATAAAGTAGCCAAGGTGCTGAAGATGGTTATTTTACCTGGGCTTGAAAACAGGGGTTTCTAGTCACCAAGGTTGGCATAGCTACATCAGCTGATGAGTGATAAATTTGCAATAATAATAATAATAATAATAATAATAATAATAATAATAACAAAGACTGAGTCCCAGGTATGGCACTACTTCGCATGGTGACCTGGTGTCAGGTTGACAATTTTGGATTAATTCCTCTGTGGTAAAGCAATGCTTCATTTTTACTGTAGTAGGCAGTTTTTCTAGTAAAGGTTTTACATTTTTCTACAAGTAGTGTTTCTGCCAAAGCCAACATCCCTGGACCTACAGAAAGCCTTACTCACTAGGCTGGTATTCAACACAGGATTACTGCTTCTGATCAAGAAACTGGTGTCAGATACAGAAAAAATGTGAGAAGTCTACTGGTTACATATGGTTCATAGTTATGAAATCTACTTGCATTATTATGTTCCTCATCATCCTGAAGCATCTGGCCTGATAAAAAGTTGAAATTGCCTGTTTAAGAAACTGTTACAATGCCATTTAGGGTTTCCAGAAGGTAGCATATAATTTGTATCAGTGTACAACATATGTTAATTTTTCTCCATAGCCAGGAGTCACAGATCCAGGAAGCAAGGGTTGGAAAACACAATAGTTCCATTCGGTATTACCATTAGTAGCTCACTAGGAAAATTTTGTTTCCTATTACAGTGACCTTAAGTTCTGCTGACCTTTTCTTTGATGGGTACTCATACCAGGAGCCAAAACAAACATTCCATTGAATTAGAAGCTTTGATTTCCCCTGGTTACTTTAAGTTTCTAATACTCTCAACCCAACAGGTTTAAACAGGAATAGCAGTGTTAGGAGGCATTATTGATCCACATTACAATGGGGGAAATTGGATTGTTTCTACCTGGTGGAGGTAAAAAAAAAAAAAAAAAAAAAAGATTATGTCTAGAGATCCTTTAGGGAATCTCATGGTGTTACTGCATCCTATAATGTAACTCAATGATAAAACTAAAACAGCCCAATTAAAACAGAATAACAGAGAGAACAGGCACTACAGGAATGAGATTATGAATCACGTCTCCATTTGTTATAGAGCTTTGTTATAGGTCTGCTGTTGTTTTGCTAGTTATCTGACCTCTCTGATTTCTTTATATAGGCATGTAGTGTTAAGAAATTCTTTGTTCTATTTTCATTGCATCCCTTAAATTTACCAATGTTGTATTTTCATTTTTCACTGAATTCTAGAAAGTCTATTCCTTATTTCTGTCTTGAGCCATTTTCATTCAGTAGAGAGGTATTCAGTTTCCATGATTATGTAAGCTGCCTGACGTTTTGTTCTTGATGATATCCAACTTTAATCTATGCTTGTATGTTAATATTCAAGGAGTTATTTCAATGGCATCTGTCTTGCTTTGTTTCTAAGTATGTGCTCAACTTTGGAGAAATGTTCCATGAGATACTATGATGAAGATATTTTCTTTTGATTTTGTGTGAAATACTCTGCAGATATCTGTTAGGTCCATTTGGCTTACAGTGCTTGTTACCTCCAGTATTTCTCTGTTTAGTTTTTGTCTTGATGACCACTCAATTCATTAGAGTGGGGTATTGAAGTATTCCAGTATCAATGTGTGAAGGTCAAGATATAATTTAAGCTATAGCAGTGATTATATTAGAAACGAATATGTACTTATATGTCTGGAGCATTGATATTAAGAATTGGAATGGCATACTGGTAAGCTTTTCCCTTGAGCAGGTAGTATCCCTTCCTACCTCTTTTGATTAGTTTTGGTTTGAGATCTATTTTGTTAGAAATTAAAATGGCTGCACAAGCTTGTTTCTCTGGATCATTTGCTTGGAATAGGTGTTTTTTTTTTTTTTTTCAAGTATTTATCCTGAGATAATATCTATCTTTTATGTTGAGGTATATCTGGCATATAGCAGAAAGATGAATCCTGGTTTTGAAATTATGTTAGTCTATACCTCCTTAATGAGAAATTGAATTTATTCATATTTAGAAATATCAATGTCCAGTGACTGTTGATTCATAATAGTTGTTGTTGTAGTTGTAGTTGTTGTTGTTGTTGTTGTTGGTTGTGGTCATGGTGTGTGTGTGTGTGTGTGTGTGTGTGTGTGTGTGTGTGTGAAGAGAGAGAGAGAGAGAGAGAGAGAGAGAGAGAGAGAGAGAGAGAGAAACAAACAGAGAGAGAGAGAGAGACATGGATAAGGAGACAAGTGTTTCCATTTGGATTTTGCAAGTATGAAATTATTTATTTCCTGTGTTGCCATGAGTGTGGTTAACCTCCTTTGGGTTGCATTTTTCTTCTATGACCTTTTATAGAAATGAGCTTATAGATGAGTATTGTTTAAATTTGATTTTATTATGTACTATCTTATTATCTTATTTTGATATCCATTGAGACTAAAATTAGCAGGATCTGTGCTGTTATCTGTGGTCTCCTAGAATCTGTAGAATTTCTGTGCAGGCTCTGCTGGTTTTTATAATCTCCACTATGAAGGTGGAATTCTAGTAGGTATGCCTTTATATGTTGCTTAGACTTTATTCCTTGCAGATTTTGATATCTATTCTTTGTTCTGCATGTTTAGTGTTTTGATTATTAAGGAGGAGTATTTCTTTTCTAGTCCAACCTAATAGTTACGTTGTATGTTACTTTTATAGCCATCACTTTCTTACATTAGCAAATTTTCTTCTATGGGTTTGATGAAAATATTTTCTGGTCTTCTGAGTTGGATTTCTTCTCCTTCCTCTATAGGTATTACTCTTACATTTGATCTTTTCATAGTGTTTCAGACATCATGGATGTTTTCTTTCAAAAATATTTTAGATGCAACTTTTATTGTGATTGATGGCTCTATTTTCTTTAATATCTTCAATGCCTGTACCTGAGAGTATCTTTCTCTCATCATTTGTATATTGTTGGTGAAATTGCCACTATAGTGTCTGTTTGCATTCCTAATATTTTCATTTCCAGAATTCCCTACATTTATGTTTTCTTTACTGTTTATACTTCAGGTATTAAACAGTTTTGTTTATTTTTTAAATTGTGTGTGCATGTGTGTGTGTGTGTGTGTGTGTGTGTGTGCATGTTTGAGTGTGTGTGTGTGTTTTCATGGAGCTGTTAAGGAGTTTATTTTCTCCAAATATTTGTGTTGCTTAAAGAATTACTCATTTCCTTTTGTGATTGGGTTACCTCATTTAGGATAATATCATCCAGATCCATCCATTTGTCTAAGATTTTCATAAGTTCATTGTTTTTAAGAGCTGAGTAGTACTCCACTGTGTAAATGTACCACATTTTCTGTATCTATTCCTCTGTTGAGGGACATCTGTGTTATTTTCAGCTTCTGGCTATCATAAATAAGGCTGCTATGAACATAGTGGAGCATGTGTCCTTATTACATGTTGGAGCATCTTCTGGGTCTATGCCCAGAAATGGTATTGCTGCATCTTCTGGTAGAACTATGTCCAATGTTCTGAAGAACTGCCAAACTGATTTCCAGAGTAGTTGTACCAGCTTACAGTCCCTCTAGAAATGGAGGAGTGTCCCTCTTTCTCCACATCTTCGTCAGTATCTGCTGTCACCTGAGATTTTTGGTCTTAGCCATTCTGACTGGTATGAGGTAGATGCGCAGGCTTTCTTTGATTTGCATTTCCCTGATGATTAAGGATGTTGAACATTTTTTTTAGGTGCTTCTCAGCCATTCAGTATTCTTCAGTTAATAATTTTTTTGGTTAGCTCTGTATCCCCTTTTTTTAATAGGGTTGTTTAGTTTTCTGGAGTCCAACTTCTTGAGTTTATTATATTTATTAGATAGAGAAGCTCAGAATCCATCTTAGAGGGGGAACAAAATACCCATGGAAGGAGTTAAATAGACAAAGTTCACAGCAGAGACTGAAGGAACAACCATCCAGGACCTGCACCACGTGGGGGGTCCATTCCATAAACAACCACCAAACCCAGACTCTATGGCAGATTCCAACAAGACCTAGCTGACAGGAGCCTGATATAGCTGTCTCCTGAGATGCTCTGCCAGTGCCTGGCAAATGCAGAATTGATGCTCACAATCATCCATTGGATGGAGCACAGGGTCCCAATGAAGGAGCTAGAAAAAGTATCCAAGGAGCTGAAGGGATTTGCAGCCCCATAGGAGGAATATCAATATGAACTAACAAGTATCCCCAGAGCTCTTTGGGACTAAACCACCAATCAAATAAAACACATGGTGGGACTTGTGGCTCTAGCAAGTAGTATATGTAGCAGAGGATGGCCTAGTCAGTCATCAATGGGAGGACTTGAGGCCCTTGGTCCTGTGAAGGTTCTATGCCCCAGTATAGGGGAATTCCAGAGCCTGGAATGGGAGTGAGTGGGTTGGGAGCTAGGGAATTTTGGAGGGGAAACTAGGAAAGGGGATAACGTTTGAAATGTAAATAAAGAAAATATCTAATAAACAATTATTACTCATTTCCTCTTAAGGACCTCTATCATTTTCATATGTTTGATTTTTAAGGTTTATTCTGGTGCTTTTGCTATGTTGGAATAGTCAGGATCTGCTGTGCTGGAAGATCTGAGCTCTGCTAGGAATATATTGCCCTCATGGTTATTGATTGTGTTCTTAAGCTAGCATATAGGCATCTGCCTTTGGGAAAATTTTTGGTCTATGTGCTGACTTTTAGGTATTTCTTCTTTGGGTGTGTATTTTTTCTTTGTTTTCTGTTCCCTCTCTGAATTTTCAGACAGTGTGATGAATGTGTGCTGTGTTAACTGGCACGCTCAGCTGGTTAGTTCACAGGGAATGTGTGCTGGTATTAGAATTTGGGATACAGGAACAAGCTGGAACTAGGGGGAACTTGGTTAGAAGAGTATGGTCTCTGGGTTCCACAGGGGATGTAAGCATGAGGGATGGGAGACTGTTTCTGGTGAGCTGATTAGGCACAAGTTATTATGTCTAAAGGAAGAGAAATTAAGACTACTCATCATCATCAGAGCCCAGTACGCCTACCACGCTGAGTACTGTATACCCCAACAGACCCAAAAAAGAAGATTCAGATTTAAAATCCTATCTCATGATGCTGGTAGAGAATTTTAAGAAGGGCATTAATAACTCACTTAAAGAAATACAGGAAAACACTGAACAGGTAGAAGTCCTTAAAGAATTACAGGAAAACACTGCTAAATAGGTAGAATTCCTTAAAGAGGAAACACAAAAACCCCTTAAAGAATTACAGAAAAATACAAACAAAAAGGTGATGGAATGGAACAAAACCATCCAATATCTAAAAATTAAAGTAGAAACACTAAAGAAAACCCAAAGGGAGACAACACTGGAGATAGAAATCCTAGGAAAGAAATCAGGAACCATAGATATGAACATCAGCAACAAGTATAAGGGATGGAAGAAAGACTCTCAGGTGCAGAAGATTCCATAGAAAACATTGACACAACAATAAAAGAAAAAGCAAAATGCAAAAATATCCTAACTCAAAACATCCAGGAAATCCAGGACACAAGGAGAAGACTAAACCTATGGATAATATGAATAGAAGAGAATGAAGATTTTCAAATTAAGGGCCAGCAAATATCTTCAACAAATCATAAAAGAAATCTTCCCTAACCTAAAGAAAGAGATGCCCATGAACATACAAGAAGCCTCAAGAACTCCAAATAGACTGGACCAGAAAAGAAATTCCTCCCAACACATAATCATCAGAACAACTAATGCACTAAATAAAGCTACAATATTTAAAGCAGTAAGGGAAAAAGGTCAAGTAACATATAAAGGCAGGCCTATTAGAATTACTCCAGACTTCTCACCAGAGACTATGAAAGCCAAAAGATCCTGGACAGATGTTATATAGACACTAAGAAAACAAAAATGCAAGACCAGGCTGCTATACCAAGAAAAACTCTCAATTACCAGAGATGGAGAAAGCAAGGCATTCCATGACAAAACCAAATTCAAACAATATCTTTCCATGAACCTAGCTCATCAAAGAATAATAAAGGGAAAACTCCAACAAAAGGAGGGAAATTATGCCCTAGAAAAAGAAAGAAAGTAATCCTTCAGCAAACCTAAAAGAAGATATCTGCAAGAATAGAATCCCAAACCTAACAACAAAAATATCAGGAAGCAACAATTACTTTTCCTTAATATCTCTTAATATCAATGGACTCAATTCCCAAATAAAAAGACCTAGACTAACAGACTGGATACATAAACAGGATCCAACATTTTGCTCCATACAGGACACCCAACTCAGGGAAAAAGACAGACACTTCCTCAGAGTAAAAGGCTGGAAAACAATTTTCCAAGCAAATGATTAGAAGAATCAAGCTGGAGTAGATATTCTACTATCGAATAAAATTGACTTTGAACCCAAAGTTATTAAAAATGACAAGGAGGCATACTTCATACTCATCAAAGGTAAAATCTTCCAAAATGAACTCTCAATTCTGAATATCTATGCTCCAAATGCAAGGGAATCCACATTTGTTAAGGAAACTTTAGTAAAGCTCAAAGCACACATTGCACCTCACACAATAAGAGTGGGAGACTTCAACATCCCACACTCATCAATAGACAGATCCTGGAAACAGAAACTCAACAGAGACACATTGAAACTAACAGAAGTTATTAAACAAATGGATTTAACTTATATCTACAGAGCATTTTATCTTAAAACAAAAGTATATACCTTCTTCTCAGCACCTCATGGTACCTTCTCCAAAATCAACCATATAGATGGTCACAAAACAGACCTCAACAGATACAAACTATTGAAATTATCCCATGCATCCTACCAGATCACCACGGATTAAAGTGATCTTCAATAACAACATAAATAATAAAGAGCCAACATTCATGTGGAAGCTGAACAATGCTCTCCTCAGTGATAAACCGGTCAAGGAAGAAATAAAGAAATTAAAGACATGTTAGAATTTAATGAAAATGAAGCCACAACACACCCAAACTTATTGAACACAATAAAAGCAGTCCTAAGAGGAAAAGTCATATTACTGATTGCCACCAAAAAGAAACTAGAGATAGCATACACAAGCAGCTTGACAGCATACCTAAAGGCTCTAGTTCAAAAGGAAGCAAATTCACCTGAGAGGAGTAGACAGGAGGAAATAATCAAACTTAGGGCTGAAATCAATCAAGTGGGAAAAAAAAACCCAACCAAACAAAGAAACAAACAAAAAAACAACTATGTAAGAATCAACCAAACCAGGAACTGATCCTTTGAGAAAATCGACAAGATAGATAAACCCTTAGCTAGACTCACTAGAGGGCACAGGGGTAGTATCCTAATTAACAAAATCAGAAATGAAAAAGGAGACATAACAAGAGAATAGGAGGAAATCCAAAACATCATTAGATCCTACTAAAAAAGGCTATACCCAACAAAACTGGAAAATCTGGATGAAATTGTCAATTTCCTAGACAGATACTAGGTACCAAAGTTGAATCAGGATCAGATTAATGATCTAAGAAGTCCAATTTGCTCTAAAGAATTAGAAGCAGTAATCAATAGTCTCCCAACCAAAAACAGGCCAACACCAGATGGGTTTAGGGCAGAGTTCTATCAGACCTTCAAAGAAGACCTAACTCCAATTCTCCTCAAACTATTCCACAAAATAGAAACAGAGGGTACTCTACCAAATTCATTCTATGAAGCAAAAATTACTCTGATACCTAAACCACATAAAGACCCAAAAAAGAAAGAGAATTTCAGACCAATTTCCCTTATGAATATCAATGCAAACACACACACACACACACACACACACACACACACACACACAAATTCTCACAAACTAAATCCAAGAACACATCAAAAAAAAAAAATCATCCATCATGATTAAATAGGCTTCATCCCAGGCACGCAAGGATGGTTTAATATATGGAAATCCATTAATGTAATCAGCTATATAAACAAACTCAAAGACAAAAACCACATGATCGTCTCATTAGATGCTAAAAAAGCATTTGACAAAATCCAACAGACATTCATGATAAAAGTCTTGGAAATATCAGGAATTCAAGGCCCATACCTAAATATAATAAAAGCAATATACATCAAACTGGTAGCCAACATCAAAATAAATGGAGAAAAACTTGAAGCAATCTCACTAAAATCAGGGACTAGACAAGGCTGCCAACGTTCTCCCTAACTATTCAATATAGTACTTGAAGTCTTAGCCAGAGCAATTCGACAACAAAAGGAGATCAACAGGATACAAATTGGAAAGGAAGAAGTCAAAATATCACTATTTGCAGATGATATGATATTATATATAAGTGACCCTAAAAATTCTACCAAAGAACTACAAAACCTGATAAACAGCTTCAGTGCAGTAGCTGGATATAAAATTAACTCAAACAAATCAGTGGCCTTTCTCTACACAAAGGATAAACAGGATGAGAAAGAAATTAAGGAAAGAACACCCTTCACAACAGTAACAAATAATATAAAATAACTTGGTGTAACACTAACTAAGGAAGTGAAAGATCTGTATGATAAGAACTTCAAGTCTCTGAAGAAAGAAATCTAGGAAGATCTCAGACGATGGAAAGATCTCCCATGCTCATGAATTGGCAGGATTAATATAGTCAAGATGGCTATTTTGCTGAAAGCAATCTACAGATTTAATGCAATCCTCATCAAAATTCCAACTCAATTCTTCACTGAGTTACAAAGGGCAATTTGCAAATTCATCTGGAATAACAAAAAATGTAGGATAGCAAAAACTATTCTCAACAATAAAAGGACCTCTGGGAGAATCACTGTGCCCTACCTCAAGCTGTACTACAGAGCAATTGTGATTAAAAACTGCATGGTACTGGTACAGCGACAGACAAGTAGATCAATGGAATAGAATAGACCCAGAAATGAAGCCACAGAGTCACTTGATCTTTGACAAAGATCTAAAACCATCCAGTGGAAAAAAGACAGCATTTTCAACAAATGGTGCTGGCTCAAGTGGAGATTAGCATGCAGAAGAATGCAAATTGATCCATTCTTATCACCTTATACAAAGCTAAAGTCTAAGTGGATCAAGGAACTCTACATAAAACCAGAGACACTGAAACTTATTGGGTAGAAAGTAGGGGAAAGTCTCAAATATATGGGCACAGGGGAAAAATTCCTGAATAGAACAGCAATGTGCTGTAAGATCAAGAATCCACAAATGGGACCTCATAAAACTGCAAAGCTTCTGTAAGGCAAAAGGCATTGTCAATAACACAAAAAGGCCACCAGCAGATTGGGAAAAGATCTTTACCAATCCTAAATCTGATAGGGGACTGATATCCAATATTAGAACTCAAGAAGTTAGATTCCAGAAAATCAAATAATCCCATTAAAAATGGGGCACAGAGCTAAAAATTGAATTATCAACTGGGGAATACCGAATGGCTGAGAAGCACCTGATACAATGTTCATCAGGGAAATGCACATCAAAGCAACCATGAAATTCCACCCCACACCAGTCAGAATGGCTAAGATCAGAAATTCAGGTGTAGAATGGCTAAAATCAGAAATTCAAGTTTCAGCAGATGCTGGCGAGGATGTGGAGAAAGAGGAACACTCCTCCATGCTGGTGGGATTTCAAGCTTGTACAACCACTCTGGAAATCACTCTGGCGATTCCTCAGAAATTTGCACATCTTAATACTGGAATATCCAGCAATACCTCTTCTGGGCATATACCTAGAAGATATTCCAAATCGTAATATGGACACATGGTTCACTATGTTCATAGCAGCCTTATTTATAATAGTCAGAAGCTGGAAAGAGTCCAGATATTCCTCAACAGAGGAATAGATACAGAAAATATACATGTATACAATGGAGTAATACTCAGCTATTAAAAATAATTAATTTATGAAATTCTTAGGCAAATGGATGGATCTGGAAGATATCATGCTGAGTGAGGAAACCCAATCACAAAAGATCATACATGATATACACTCTCTGATAAGTGGATAGTAGGCCAGAAACTCAGAATACCCAAGATGTAATTTGCTAAACACATTAAACTCAAGAAGAAGAAGGACCAAAGTCTGGATACTTCACTACTCCTTAGAGTGGGGAACAAAATATCTATGGAAAGAGTTAGAGACACCAAGTTTGGAGCTGAGGTAGAAGGAAGGACCATCAAGAGATTGCCCCACTCTGGGATCCATTCCATTATCAGCTACCAAACTCAGAAACTATTGCATATGCCAGCAAGATTTTGTTGACAGGACCCTGATATGGCTGTTTCTTGTGAGGCTATGCCAGTGCCTGGCAAATACAGAAGTGGATGATCACAGTCATTTGTTGGATGGAGCACAGGGTCCCCAATGATAAAGCTAGAGAAAGTACACAAGGAAGTGGAGATGTCTGCAACCATATAGGAGGAACAACAACATGAACTAACCAGTACCTCCCAGAGCTTGTGTCTCTAGCTGCATACATAGCAGAAGAGGAGAGGCAAAGATTATATGCCCCAGTACAGGGGAATGTCAGAGCCATGAAGCAGGAATAGGTGGGTTGGGGAGCAGGGTAGGGGGAGTGTAGGGAAGTTTCGGGATAGCATTTGAAATGTAAATGAAGAAAATATCTAATAAAATATTGTTTTTTTTTAAAAACCAAAAGTGAAATCAACTAACAAATATTACAAGACATTTCTTTTCATTTATCCCATTACATTTTAAGAGTTAATTTCAGGAACCAGAGGCTAGACTCATATAGGTGGTGCCTGTGTATTTTAAACTAAGTTTACAAAAATTTTGACTGGTTTTGCATACACACACACACACACACACACACACACACACACACACACACACACATATATATATATGGCAATTCCATTATTGTAGATATATCTTTGTGAGAGTGTTTACATCATTTTAATACTTTTGAGGTTTTTTTTTACATCTCATACTTTTACAGTTTGAAATCTATGTGAATAATTTAACTTTTTCCTAATGTTGAGACACATTTTGTAACTTCCTTATGTGTTTAGAACAACTTGCTTTGATATTAAAATTTGAATATTCTGAACTTTAAATTTCTTCAAAACTTTTGTTGATATTCTTTGTCTAGCAAGAGGTTGATTTACTGAGCCATTTTATTCTTAGAATGACTAAGCTAATTTTGTTCTACTGATAAACTGATAAAATGTAGTGCTGCCTGGGGAAAACAAACAAACAAACAATCCTTGCTGGGCAAGCATGAAGACCTGAGTTAGATTAACAGAATTCATACAAAGACCAGTGGAATGCACCTCTAACAAAATCTGGGAGTTGATGTATAGAGGTTTCTGTGACATTGATCAACAACAATTCAGTCAGTCAACAATCTTGCATTTCACAGAAAACTTTGTTTCCAAAGTAATGTGGAAGCCAGGTGTGGTGGCACATGCCTTTAATCCCATCACTTGGGAGGCAGAGGCAGGCAAATTTCTGAATTCAAAGCCAGCCTGGTCTATAAAGTGAGTTCCAGGACAGCCAAGGCTATAAAGAGAAACTCTGTCTCGAAAAACAAAACAAAAAAAACAAAACAAAAATAAAAACAAAACAAAACAAAAAGTAAGGTGGAATGCAAAAAGAATACATCTGAGATAGACCTCTCACCTACACACACACAGACACACACACACACATACACACACACACACACACACACACACACACACACACACACACTTCATTCTTGATTCTTTTCTGAACTCAAGAATATTTAACCCATTTAATATATATATTAGAGAGTTGTTTCTAGCACTGAGTCAAACTGGGGAAGTTTTAACTTTCACATTTTGCAGCCCATGTTTTCTAATCTTTGGGATTGCCAGATGACATAGACATGGGTTTTATTTATTTACAGACATTTTAGTGAAAGCCTGTAGAAAGCTTTGAAGTTGTTGTGCTCAGGCTTCCCCTCTCTCATATTCTACTCTAAATTTTCTGCAATTTTATCTCTTCAGAATCTCTTATTTCATAGTGTGAAATCGCTATAGCATTTATTGTCTGTTTAGAAAGAATGCTTACTCAATGCAGAGAGCTTGTATGTGGAGACTTTCACTTGTTTGCAAGGATCATAGTTCTTGTACAATGGGCAGAATCACTCATACTGTTCCTGATAGCAAGTTGCACATGTTCAGACAAACAGGGTTTACTGATCATGTTGTACTTCAAGTTCAAACTTCAAGCCTGTCACATAAATCAAGTTGCTGTCTCACCTTGCTTTCCACATTCTCATTGTCTGACCTAAAATATTATGGTTATTATCATTAGTTCTTCTGTATATTTGAAAGATAGCCAAATTCTGTTTATTTCTTACCTATTCTAGCTAATAATAAATACCTTGTAAATAACCATTCATTGAAAAATCAAGACAGCATCTGTCTTCAATATTCTCTACTATTTTTCTTCTTAAAATTATGATAAAATATGAAAATCGGTGATTTTCTGTGTAAAGAGATAGATGTGACGCTGGTCCGTGGGGACACATCCTGAGCACTGTCACTTCACTACTCTGAAGCTGGAAGAAATGGCTTCACATCTCAATAGGATGAGGATGAAAATATTACTATTTCAAACAGTAAGAGTTTGTAACTCAAACGTACTCACATCGAGAAAGGTATAATGAACATGTGCTTTAAAATAAATTTACTATTGTCAATACTTAAATTGAAATTTTTTTCTATTATTTTAATTTTGTAACTGATCTGTTATCAAACGTTTTACACGTTTTGAAATTTTATTTTGTACCAAAAAATCATGAATCATTATGAAGCATAATTGTGTATTCATCATATATAAAATCTGTTTGTTGTTATTGCTAATAACTGGATAATTATACTGTAAGCACAGCTTTTTCCATCTACTTTCATTATGTAATGCATAACTGCTGTTCTTCAACTATAACATCACCTTTCACACATATATTTATTTAACTTTATTTCTATTTTACCTGCTTTTACTGTCAGCATCTGACTATCTTCTTAACCACCATATATGTCAGATATATTTTTTCCTCTTTGCTTAATTGTCATTTTTTAGTATTATTTCCTCATCCATTTAAACACAGCAGTTACCAGTACTTTACTCATTGTATGCCATTATTTTATTAATTCTTAAAAATGAATATTTCATTGTTGCGTCCTGATTTATTGAAAATTGCAAAGTTTAATTGGCTTGTATGCACAGTCAGGAGTTTGACGAACCATGGCCATCCGCTAACATAATTACATAAACAATACCATTATATACCAGAAATTTTCTTCACCATGATTTTAGGTTTAATTGCAAATAGGTCATTAGCAATGTGAGTGTTAGCTAAATAAATGAGCCTTCTCCAAATAATGTTCGGGAAATGATGAAAACACAAACAGATAAATATATGATCATGTAAATAAGAAGTTAAAAGTAATTATTATCTTGGGTTTTTATTCTTTGAGTTTCAAATTAATATTATTTGTGCATTTTTACTATTTATTAATATCTTCCTATTATTTTAAGATGAGATTATCTAAATATTCCTAACAGGGTACAAGGATATCTAAGACAAAAACCAAACCAAACCAACCAACCAACCAAACAAACAAACAAACAAAAAACACAGAAAATAACAAACTTTCTATCAGTGCTTTTCCAGGCAATCACTTCACAGTACAATGTGCAAAAATGAAGACAATTATTTAGTTCTATGCTAACAAATAGATGTATCATTTAGATTGCTTTTGATAAAAGCATAAACTTATGGTGAACAATCAAGTGTTATACTCTCTCAGTGAGGTGATATGTTACGTTTTGTTGCTACCTTAAATCATGTTCAAATATTTCACAAGTAACTGCCCACTGCTGCATAGCAGGCTTCTCTCCAGGTTACTAAAATGTTTGTTCTATATTCATGAGTGGAAAATAATCCATAACAAAGGCCACTGTCTCCTCCTAGAAAGGATTCCAGAAATTTCTGGAGAAAGAGGAAACAATGATATGGAGCATACTCATATCCACACACTTTCTGCTGACTTTATCTTATATTTCTTGGTTGATGATTTGTTAGGACCATTTGTGTTTGCAGGAATATATTCCCACATTGAAAGCTATACCACCACCTGAAAGTCATTTTTTCTTGTGACCTTATTTTCTGGGTGGACCAAAGTAACCACTACTTCACATATTCATGAACACTATTATGATAACATTTATAATTTAGTAATATTAAATATTTATTAAAAATTAAAACCAATTGTATTATCTATCCTATCTACCTTTCCACACAAAAGATTGTAACAAAATATTAACTTGAATAAAATATGCTGGTAGGACTTTTGAAGTCAGAAAATAAATCTATTTTCATAAAAATAATTTACAAATATCTTAGGATATTATAGATATTATATTTTTCTTTTCTCCATGACAGAAGTCAAGTCCTCGGTGAGTAAAGTACCTCAAGTAAGAAAAATGAGTTTATCATATTTTTCTCTAACATTTTCATTATTAATGATAGAAGCTGGATGGCACAACCCACTATAGGCCATTGTAGTTCTGCATAAAGAGATTGAGGAAGCCATACAGAGCAAGACATTATTTACTATTGCTCTATGGTCTCTGTTTCAATTCCCATGTTCAGGTTCTACCATATCTTCCCTTCATGATGAACTATAAGCTATGTGATGAAATAAACTCCTTTCTCTCCAAATTTTTGTTGGTAATGGAGTTCATTGCAGTAATAGAATCAATTCGGGAAACAAATTAGTACCAGAGAGTGTGCACTTTCTATGACAGACTTGATCATCTCATTTCTGTGAAGATAGAGGACATGTATAGAAATTGGGTTTAAAGTAGCTTTGAGTACTCAGAACTTAATGAATGATCTTTAATACCTTGGAAGATTAAAATGTTGATAAAATGCAGATAGTAGAGGACTAGCTCATAAAACTTCAGAAGGAAGAAAACACTATTTACAGCAACATTATTACCATATATTTGAATTAAGACTGTTGGGTTTCTGGTCACTAGCTGCTGAAGAATCAACTGTGATTAATAGAAGATGAGCATTACTTGAGCTTTGTACAAGGAGATGAGAATGTATCAATTCTCATTCTTCTGCATGATAACTGTCAGTTGTGCCAGCACCATTTGTTGAAAATGCTGTCTTTTTTCCATCTCCCTTGTCAAAGATCAAGTGACCATATGTGTGTGGGTTCATTTCTGGGTCTTCAATTCTATTCCATTGGTCTACCTGTCTGTCACTGTACCAAGACCATGCAGTTTTTATCACAAGGGATCTGTAGTACAGCTTAATTTCAGGCATGGTGATTCCACCAGAGGTTTTTTTTATTGTTGAGAATAGTTGTTGCTATCCTAGGTTTTTTTGTTATTCCAGATGAATTTGCAAATTGCCTTGAAGAATTGAGTTGGAATTTTGATGGGAATTGCATTGAATCTGTAGATTCCTTTCAGCAAGATAGCCATTTTGACTATATTAATCCTGCCAATCCATGAGCATGGGAGATCTTTCCATCTTCTGAGATCTTCCTTGATTTCTTTCTTTAGAGGCTTGAAGTTCCTATCATATAGATCTTTCACTTCCTTAGTTAGAGTCACACCAAGGTATTTTATATTATTTCTGACTAGTGTGAAGGGTGTTGTTTCCCTAATTTCTTTCTCATCCTGTTTATCCTTTGTGTAGAGAAAGGCCATTCATTTGTTTGAGTTAATTTTATATCCAGCTACTGCACTGGAGCTGTTTATTAGGTTTTGTAGTTCTCTGGTGGAAATTTTAGAGTCACTTGACTTCTTCCTTTCCAATTTGTATCCCCTGATCTCCTTTTGTTGTCAAATTGCTCTGGCTAAAACTTTAATTACTATATTGAATAGGTAGGGAGAAAGTGGGCAGCCTTATCTAGTCCCTGATTTTAGTGGGATTGCTTCCAGCTTCTCTCCATTTACTTTGATGTTGGCTACTGGTTTGCTGTAGATTTCTTTTATTATGTTTAGGTATAGGCCTTGAATTTCCTAATCTTACCATGACTTATATCATGAAGAGGTGTTGGATTTTGTCAAATGTTTTCTCAGTATCTAGGAGGTGATTATGTGGTTTTTGGATTTGAGTTTGTTTATATAGTGGATTACATTGATGGATTTCCATATATTAAACCATCCCTGCATCCCTGAAATGAAGCCTACTTGGTCATGATGGATGATCGTTTTGATGTGTTCTTGGACTTGGTTTGCGAGATTTTTTTTTTTTTTTGAGTATTTTTTCATCGATATTCATAAGTGAAATTGGTCTGAAGTTCTCCTTTGTTTGGGGGTCTTCATATGGTATCAGAGTAATTGTGGCTTCATTGTATGAATTGGGTAGAGTACTTTCTGTTCCTATTTTGTGGAATAATTTGAGTAGAGTTGGAATTAGGTCTTCTTTGAATGTCTGCTAGAACTCTGCACTAAACTCACCTGGTCCTGGGCTTTTTTTTTTTTTTTTTTTTTTTTTTGGTTGGGAGACTATTAATGACTTCTTCTATTTCTTTAGGGGAAATGGAACTGTTTAGATCATTAATCTGATCCTGATTTAACTTTGGTACCTGGTATCTGTCTAGGAAGTTGTCCATTTCCTCCAGGTTTCTAGCTTTGTTGAGTATAGCCTTTTGTAGTAGGATCTGATGATGTTTTTGTTTTCCTCAGGATCTGTTGTTATGTCTCCTTTTTCATTTCTGATTTTGTTAATTAGGATACTGTCCCTGTGCCCTCTAGTTAGCCTGGCTAAGGGTTTATCTATCTTGTTGATTTTCTCTAAGAATCAGCTCCTGGTTTGGTGGGAGTGAGTGGGTAGGGGAGTGGGGCGGGAGGAGGGTATATGGGACTTTTGGGATAGCATCTTAAATGTAAATGAAGAAAATATCTTAAATTAAAAAAAAGATGAACATTACTGGCATGAATCTCTTTTTTTTCCTGGGATAAGTGATGCTAGTCAGTTGTGCATCAAAAATGTGCTGTCATTAACAAGAATCCAGCATTACTGACACAAAATATTTTGACAAACTTTTCCTCGGGGTCAGCATGCAGAAGCTGTGGTTCAGAAGAGGCCAAGGCTGCTTCTGAAGCTAACAGATATACTGTTATGTGTAAGATACTTCCACTTGGTATTAATTTAAAGTGATGAAGTTTCAAAGAAAGTAGCTATGGCTTGAAATTGTGTGAGACCAGGAATGGGCTTTGGTGAAGGTGAAATCTCAGTTTCATCAGAGATTATAGCACCAAGAGCAGCAGTAGTTGTGGAGGCGAACCAGCCCCAGCCTTTAAGAAAACCAATGATTGATGAGAATGATAGGCCTGGAGATGTGGACCACAACATTAAAGAGTGAATTGTAGCCTTTATTTTGTTCTGGTGTATATGTGCTCTGGTTCTTACCTTTTGGCATAAGAACTATGTACCTTATTTTGAATTTTATAAAAACCGATAGTTTTTACTTGGGATTTGTAAAAAGGTATTGAGAAGAGAGTACTTCAATTTAGAAAATTGGCTCCTGCAGACTGCTGTGTAAGAAATTCTGTGGGGCATTTCCGTGAGTAATGTTTGATGAGGAAGGGTCTAGCCTACTGTGGTTAATGCTACCCTGAGCTGGTGACTAATCCAGGAAGATAAAGGAAAGATTGCCAAACATGACATTGGAGAGTAAGTCAAGCTTTCTTCTATTGCTTTTGCCTCTGGTCCTATTTAAATTCTTTTTTGTTTGTTTGTTTGTTTTTGTTTGTTGTTTTGTTTTGTTTTTCGAGACAGGGTTTCTCTATATAGCCCTGGCTGTCCTGGAGCTCACTTAGTAGACCAGGCTGGCCTCAAACCCAGAAATCCTCCTGACTCTGCCTCCCAAGTGCTGGGATTAAAGATGTGTGCCACCACACCTGGCTCCTACTTAAATTCTTGCTATGACTTCCCTCAGTGATTAGCTCTTATCAGGATGTATAAGACAAACATACCCCTTTCTCCCTAAGATGTTATTGTTCATGTTGTATATCACAGCAATATATACCAAACTAGGACAGAGATATTAATTAAAATTATATATTTCAGGATAAATTTTCCAGAAACATATATAACACACTTTGATTCACCAATTTAAAATATGTTGCTCATCTCAGGAGGACTAAAGACAAAGAATGAAACAGAAACACAACCTAGCCCAGTAGGTTCTCACTCTACTCTTCTGTAATGAGGGCCTCACAATGGAAAATCTGTAGAGTGGATGGATGTCAAGTGGGAAGAAAACAAGATTATGGTTAGAGATTAAGCCAGGACAGAATTTCACAGGACAAAAACAACAAAGCAGGAGGTTAGATTGTTGAATTTTAGAGAACCAACAAAGATTAAAAATGAAAATAGGGATCACTTGGAACTTTGCAAGACTAAATAAAAAGTTTACAGAAATTACATGATAAGAAAATATAGATTTGATATATTGATTTTAAATTTAAATGTCACAGCAAAAGACAAGTAAAGTTGATTAGAAATACTTTAACAGACTTTTTGTCTCATTGCTTTTTGTTTTCTGAACATGAAGAAGAAACACAAGACAAACAAAACAAAACAAAAACCCAGGAATGGTGATGATGGTGTCTTTGAATTAGACCAGTCACAAACTCAAAATCAGAATTCATGGCCAAGGCCTTAGGTATGCATTTAGGGGATTATGGGTCTAGCTGTACTTCTGTGTCTTACACTTTCTTCCTCCCAGGGTGTCCATATAACACTACCCACCAGACTGAAAGGATTATGTGGTATGGTTCTTCTGAATACTGGTCAGGATTGGGGGGGATGGGTGGATCTTAGTGTTACAGCTCTTTTAGGTAAAGAACTTCTTCTCCAGTCTTCAATGAAACAGCTCTCTCTTAACTTATATGGATACATTTATTTTGAGTGGGATTCTATGAATACACTTTTTGGGGTGAACCAGGGATATAGGAGGGTGTGTCGGCATTTTCAGGGTAAATGAAAATCATTGGTTAGAGTTTCCACAGAGCTCAGAGAAGCTAACTAGACGTGTTAGAATTTGATCTTAATTCACAGGCTCTCCCCACAAGGCTCTATTATAATCCATATGCTACATTTTGATAATAGTTGGTGATATAACCTAAACAACTAGAAAACAATGAGAAAATACAACTTCGCAAATACTCATAGTTGATCATTATTTGGGATGCATTATTTAAAAGAAGACCATTATCGAAAACCACAACCAATTGAAATACAAAACTGTGGAGTTCAGTCCCAACTGATACATTTACCACAAAATCGCTGCATCCAAAGAAGCATCAAGGAATTGAGGGTATAAAAAGATAGAGCAGTGGTTCTTAACCTGTGAGTCATGACCTCTTTAGGGGTTTATGACCCATTCACATGGATTGCTTAGAATCATCCTGAATATCAGAAATGTAAATTGCTATTCATAACAGTAGCACAATTACAGATATGATTAGCAATGATATAATTTTACGGATAGATGTCACTACAAAATGAAGTATATTAAAGAGTTGCAGCTTTAGGAATGTTGAAGATCATTGAACTAAAGGAACAGAGATTTTGTTGTAAGATGTCTCCTAGAGATGTTCGATACTACATATCTGAAATCTTGCCAACATGGCTGCCTAAGTGTGAGCTGGGTATGGACACCAATGCACATTCTAACATGGAAGAGGGAGCTCAAGAAGCATCAACTATATACAAAGAATGAGTAAGGTATTCTGACAGTGGGAGAAGTTATTTATTACCAAATGGTCATTGTGAATACATACTCATAAACGGAACAATATATGGACTGAGCAATTTGGATGTATATATTTAGGTGTAATAACAATTGAAGAAAACAGCCTTTGAATCAGAAAGAATATATGTGTTGATAATACATTGGAAAGAGAAAAGAAAATTATGGAATGATATGATAATATTAAGAAATAAAACATGAAAACTACTGCCATGAGATAAATTAAGATTTATAGGACTTCTTTGAAAGGAACTCTTCATGTTTGTCCTTTGTCAAAAAACAAAACAAAAAAAAGCCTGTAGGAGATCATATCCCACACTCTAGTCGTGGAACTACAGGATTGGGTGTTCTCCCTGCTGGGTATTGTCCTTTTGAAACTTTGCAAAACTCCTGGTTGGAATAGGATTGTTCACTCTGTACTACTATATAATGTGAGTACCTAGATTGCTTTTTTGATTTTTTACAATACCGCATGTTTAAAAAGTTAGCCTTCAGTCCCAGAGGATATTTTGGACATGGTGTTTTGAATAGTGTTAGAAGTGTTGAGACTAGTCTCATATTGTATATGAATTTTTAAAAAATATTTTAAAACAAACCATTCCTCTCCCCTAGAATGAGGGAGGAGAAGCTCACAAGACTGAAGAAGTTAACAAAAATAAGAAGGCATAGGAATCTCAGACAATTCCAGGAGTTATGGGTAGAAACAAAAGAAAGTGAATATTTTGGTCTTTTTTCACATTGATTCTGTCTTTTTCCATCTGGAACACAGAGGTTCTGTCAACAGCTTAGAAAAATATTTGATAATTTAAGTGAAGGAGAACTTATACAAATTTCCTTCCCTTTGCCACTTACTAGGAGACAAATACCATATCTTCTGAGCATGATTACTATATAGGCCACATCATAATTAGTATCAGCAACAAAATTAGCAATCTCTCATCATAAGATTTGCATTTGATCCATTATAGGCTATATCATAGGATACACCAAAATAAATTTAAAATGACTAAAATAACTGCAAAGAGTGTAAAATATACAAATTCTAAAAGTAATTTTTTTTCCTTCACAGCCTTTCTGAACTTCCAATGCTCAACCAATGCCCAGGAATATGCAATTTACTTTATAGTGGAATTTCTAGTAGAAGTAGAATATGAATGTCTCAGGCTTATCTTTGTTTTAAGATTTTTTTTTCAGAAAAATTCAAATTCCCCATAGTGACCACTATATTGATCAAATGTCTCTATAACACATAGAATATTAGTCTACACCACAGTAGACACTTTAGTTATTGTACTCTGTGAATGATACTCTTTGAAAATCTGATTCTAACATAGCCTAACCTAAGCTTCCTGACCATTTAGGAGAAAATTTAGGATTAACGATGTACTTCTCTATTCTGTTGACAACCAGTGGCAGAGATTGAAACAATTCAGAAGAACATCCTGCCACATGGTAACATACAAGTGAAGTTATAGTAAAGGGAGCCTATGTTATGATTTGCCCTGTTATGCCTGTTTTCTTTGACTTGGAGGGTCTTGAGAATTGGCCCACCAGTTAAGAGTTCATACTTCTCTTATAGAGAGCTGGCATTCAGTTTTTACCACCAACTTTGGTTAAAACTGCCTATATCTCCAGCATTATGAGATCTATAGACTCTATAGACTCTGACCTCTATAGACTGAACCACCAATTAAAAATCATACATAGACTGGACCTAGCCCCTCAGATGTATAGCAGCTGTGCAGGTTGCTTTTCATGTAGGTCCTGGAACAACTGGAGCAAGGGCTGTCCTTGACTCTGTTGCCTACCTGTAGATCCCATTCCTGTAACTGGGTGGCTTTGCCTGGCTTCAGTGGGAGAATATGTGCCTATTCCTGCAGTGATTTGATGTGCCAGTATGGGTTGATATGCAGTGAAGACATCACCCCTTATCAGAGAAGAAGGGGAGGGGTGAAAGTGGAAATACATGTGAGGAGACTGTGAGAAGAGCAGAGCAGAGATCAGGATGCAAAGTGATTAGATAGATAGATAGATAGATAGATAGATAGATAGATAGATAGATAGATAGAGATAAATAATAGATAAATAGAAAAATGAAAAACTGTTTATTTCTTGATAACTCCAACTACTCTTGTTATGTCTTGAGAAACTCACAAAATTGATTTGCCCTGAGATGATAACAAATCTCTTCCTTGTACTCAAACTTTACTTCATGCAGTTACTTAATTTCACTCAGTAGCTGCTTTCTTCCCAGTGAGAGGATGCTTAGCTTCAGGCCAACTTGGGAAACACAGTGATATATTCAGAAACTATCATAGAAAGACTCAAAGCAGTTTCTTGGCAGGGGGGTTTAATACTGTGGTAGTATCTACCTTTGTTGTTTATGAATAGCACATTCAACCCTGATTCTACAGCATACTCTTCAATAGTAAGCCTATATGTTTTAGCTAGGACAGTCAGAGTTGTCATTTTTTCCACTCCATTCATCAAGCTTTTTTTTTTTTTTCTAGTCAGAGAAAACTATTGTCCTCCCATGCCTTTTGAAGTCTCACTCTTCAATACTACACAACACAAACTCTTTCAGGAAATAATCTTGTTTATTAATTATATAGTCAGAATGATTAGTAAACTAGAATCGTGAAGATAGCTAAAATAAGGCACAAATGCAATGTTAAAAGCCAGACTTTATTGAGGAATATTTTATATAAGCAAGAATACACATGTAGATGTGTAGACAGAACTCTTCTTTGACTTGAGGAGATGTGACCTGTTTCTTAAAAGAAATACTGAAGGATAAAGGGGTTTTACCGGAATAGTCAGATCCATAGGAGAATTATAGAAATAGAAAGTGATAAACATTCATGTGCAGGCAAGGGAGGGCCACCAATACTGTGTAATCTGTAGTTTTAGCAGTGGTAAAGTTCTTTGTAGTCAGATCAGTTCCAGGCCTCCTTTTATGGACATGTCAAAGGCCCTTGAGAAATATACTTCAGAACTGAGGGTAGATAATCATCTCTAAAATAAAGAGAAAACTTTGCAATTATTTATAAGGTTTAATGCCAAGCGATGCTCTAAAATAATGTCTTCTCCTGAAGGTTGGAAGAAGCAACTGATGAAATGAGTATTCTGTGTCAGGGTTATGCCAGAAGCTGGGTTATGCCACAGAAAACTCTCAGCTAGGAATGGTGGAATTCAGTGAAAATAAGATGCTATTCTTTGAGAAAGCAGAGCAATTTGGCCACTCTGAGCTCACAACATGACTAGATTCCCAACGTCTCATGGAAGAAAATTAAAGAACCATGATGGGTAAACACAGCCAGGAATTCGGGCTGGAGATTCTTAAGGAAATTTTTTTCATGATCCATGTAAATTTCACCCTGCCAGTAATGTAAGGTTATCAGAAACAGTTAATCTTAGACCCTTAACTTCAGCATCCCAACTTCCATCCCGCAAGGTTTGTGGGGAGGGATCTTCTTCATTTTTTTAGGAAAGACTCTCTTTTATGACACAGTGAAAGGATGTCACCGTGGGGTACTGGACCATGCCACCAGTCTAAGTGACATAGAAGTGGGAAGGTGGAGCAGTTTCAAAACCTAGAAATCTCAAACTTGAGACCTGCAGATGGTGACTAACTCCCTCCCTATTTCCATGCCTGCCTAAGAGCATGTAACCCAGAGACCCCAAGTCAGGTGGCCACAAGTAATCAGTCACATAGCACAGCACCTGTAATTCTTTCACATGCAAATAAAAATCATGAGCATCTTTGTCTCAGCTAATAAAGCACATTTACCTCCAAATCCCATCCCAATTCCAAGTTTTATATTGTCCTTGTTCACATGGAATAAAGTATATAAGTCATTTCATCACTAACCATCTGAGACTCGCTGTTTTATTGAGCTGTAACAATTGGGGAAAGACTCTCTCCCATTGATGCAATTGGAGTTGGACTCACATCAGAGCAAAGTCTCCCAGCATCACCACTACAGCTGCATTGGAACACAGGAACCTGACCACCTCTCCCATTATCACTGGCTGCCTGAACCTCCTTATTTCTTTTCTAAGTAATGCTTTTGGCATTGCTGGCCAGAGCCCTGTAGACCCTGTTCATCCCAGACTCCATTTCACCCTCCCTGTTCAGGAGAAGAGGCAGGCTGGGAACCTCACCTGTTTTAGACTTTGCCCTGTCCTCTCTGAGCACATGTATGATGGCTGGGCACCCAGGGCGTGCAGCAGGAACAGTGGGGCTGCCTCTATATAAATGATGGGGGCCATGCAGCCACAAAAGCATCTCCTGCAGGGGGACCTAATTAGAGACTGCCTGTGACACCAGCATTCCTGCAGGACGACCTGATTAGACACTGCCTGAGAGATCTAGGATAGCTGGTGGAAATAATACCAGTCAATCCGGAACTGCTGTTTAGAAGAGATGCTCTCTTGGGATCAATGGAGACACATGTGGAGGGTATTTAAGAATCTTGCATCAATGTTCAGGGAGTTTGCTGCACCGTTTCTCACCTGCTCCAAAAGTAGAATCTATATCTTTGACACTGTACCAACTCACCCCCAACCCTAAGAGCAGGTAGAGTGACTTAGCAAGTACTCCAAGGCACAGAGGTAACAAGGGAGGAAAGACAGAACCCATAAGCACATGTCACTAGAATTTGTAGTGTGAGGTCTTCATGTACTGACATTTAACACTTTGCAAGATCTCTGGCTGCAAAGAAGTCATTGTATCCAACTGAAGATTTCATTTCATTTTTCACTTCTTCAGACATAACTTGCCAGAAAATTTATCTATATAAAGAGACTTCCAAAGAAATTCTGCAAATTAATATGATAAATTCACCTGCTGCAGCTTCTTCCTGTAAGAATGGATACATTGATACTAAAATTAATTTTACTGCTGAAATATTTAATAATTTTGGCAGGTTTTTACTAATGGAAATACAGAAGAACTGCATACATATATTCCTATAAGTTTAAATGCCAGGATTTGAAGATGGAGTGTTTCATGCTTCTCTATAAATATTTCAACAAAGTATTTTGGTTGAGTCTCTAATAGGTTTTATAGGAGATACTCAAGATATTAAAATATGTTGTTATAATAGTAAAGTTATGAAACACTTGATAAAGGTAGATGATATCATTTGTAACTTTAAATTCATATCCAAAAATATACAGAGAAACCTTGTCTCAAAAACCAAAAAAAAAAAAAAAAAAAAAAAAAAAAAAAAAAAAAAAAAAAAAAAAAAAAAAAAAAAAAAAAAAAAAAAAAAAAANCTCCCCCCTCTCTCTTTTTTGTGTGTGAATTGATCAGAAATAGTAAGACAAATATTAAAGTCAAGTTCCAGAGTTGACAAAACACCATGGGGAAAATATGGATCAAGAGAACTATAAGGATTTTGTTATCTTCTTAGGCAGAATAATGACCGCCTTAAATACAGTGTAACCCAGATAAACTGATTATCTATTGTTCAGTGGCATAATGGGTGTCATGGGTATATTTTAAGCTCCAGGACTTCAAACTGTGACAAATATCATGGCATGTCCAAATATTCAATCTAATAACATTATTCCTTTGAAAAATAAGAGTTTCCAACTATTTTTGAAAAGTACTGTGTGTTGTCTTCGACTATAGCTGGTCTATGTGTAATGTCTTATCCATCTGGTCTATGGCTGTAGGCAATGCCCAATTTCTTTCTCTTTTCTGGGTCTTTCCTGAGACCTGCTTACAAAGATCCAACTCAAAATTTATTTTATTTTATTTCTCAGATACATTTTACTGACCTCAGTAAATCATGAATGATATTAAATATATTTGTTATAAGGGATACATGCCTGTGTCTTTGGCTACGTTCATTTCTCAAATTGGCTTTGTTACATACTGCCCAAATGAAAAGAAACATCACAATACACTCCATAAAATTGCACAAGTATAAAGGCTAGTAAAAAATTAGAAAACTAGTTTTAAAATGAGAACTCTTTAATTTAAAGTTAAAAAATCTGCTTTCAAGAAAATAATCAAAGATATTTCTGGACTGAGACTTGTCAAATATGTAATCATTGGCTCAGACAGTGCTGTATAGAAAGAGTGAGTTGATTCTCTTACTAACCGTCTGTAGAGAAGCAGGGACCTCAAGACCAACAGCCATAGACCTGGCATCTCCCAATGATTGGAAAGAAATTTTATCATGCATGCTCCACATAGGAATCAGAGTGATCTCTATCCTGATTTCAGATTTGTAGGTATGTTAGCAGAGAGCCACTAAAACTGCTGAGTCTTGTTATCAAAGCATATCATCTTGAAACTTTGTGCTGGGTGTTCTTGTTGTCCAAAATTCAGTATCATTTTGTATTACAATTCTGTGATTTCATATTACCCTTGTTGCTTTTATCTTTTTTAGTTATATTACTTGCTACAAGAAAATTAAATCCAGTTTTACAACTACTAATTTTATCACGCTGTCCTGTATTACCTGGATCTCCTTTGAAGATGTTAAGAATTAATGTACAGAAATTACTTGGACTTCTAATTCCACAATTTAAATAAACACAATTTTAAGTACTGTCCTGAAAATGAAGATTCCTTTGTTATTCTTTAATATAAATTATATAGTGATGTGCTTGTATGTATGTGTCCTTAAACTTAATGGAGTGTAAAATGCTTACTTATTTCTGGGTATAACTGAAGCATCTAGAGAAAATATTTTGTTTAGATGTCATAATTTCAGCTCAATTAATGCTTTTATAACAGTGATGATAGTTACAGCATTAATTATAACTATAATGGTCCCTATCACATTTGTCTGAGCTGTCACAATCATCATTAAAGTATTATGTATTTGGGAGCTGAGGCATTGAGAAAGCTTAGTAAATGAATGTAATTCCTGTTTGAGAAATACAGTAGCTTTTAGGAACAATTTGTAACCACAGTTGGGTGACCTAATGATCAGAGTAACCTTTCTGATAAACATAGATCGCAATGGAACTGAGAAAATAGTGAAAGCCGTGCTATATTTTTTCACTGTGAATTGTTTCTGTATACTAAATTACATATGAAAATAGGCCACAATGTTGTCTGATATCACAGAATGACCAGATGGGAAGCATGTAAATATACTTTCTTCAGGAATACCATGTTCATCAAAGAATACAATGATAACCATAGTATAAACACCTGCTTAGGCTTCTTTGGGTTGCCAGAGTAGTGTTCAGTGATGAAATAAGCAGACTAAAAAAGGGTATCTCTGGAGAAACACTTAGATCACATTTCACATTTAAATTTTGTCCACACTTGGGACAGGAAAGTGGACTCAACAGCTAAGAGCTCCTATTATTCTTCCAGAGATGCCGAATTTGTTCCCAGTAGCCATGTTGAGTGAGTCACAACTGCAAGACATCATATACCCTTGTGTGTCTGGGCTTTGTGGGTATCCAGGCACATGTACAGTACTACATACATACATACATACATACATACATACATACATACATACACCACACATAATTAAAATTAAACAATTTTAAAAGAATATATCAAGACTACTAATTCCATATAGCATTAGCTTACCTACGTGAACACTTCTGGACTACTAAATACTGGCATAGAGTTACTTTCTCTTCTGATTATTTCTCCTGCTTTTTATATTGGTAATGTTCCCTTTTGTCTGTACTTGATGACTTCAGGCCACTGACACATGCTCATTGTGACTGTCTGAGTCAGAGTAGTTATCCCAATTAAGAAGAGCCTATAAAGAAACTATAGGCAGTATTTTATGCCTTTTATTTAATGAACAGAAGATCTGCTACTATAGTGAAGCAAAGGGAAAAAGATGATAGCTAATAAAGTTTAGTTCAGGTAAAATTCAGCAAATTTCAAACTTTTAAATTATACAATAAATTTTAGAAATTTTGAAATTTATGTTCAGCTAAAACAGAAAAATATATATTGAATATGTACTAAGTATAATCCATTATGCAAAATCCATTGTTACAAAGTTACTTGTGTATTAGAGTCAAAACAATTTTCACTAGCTAAATGCTACACTCTATTTCAGTTTATGATGTCAAATAAGGGTAAAAAAGTCAAATAAATAAAATACATCATTTGAACAATTGTATTAGAGCACATAACACATGTCGCATAATTCACTATCCAATATTGCTTATGTGCAAGATTATTTCTTTAGAAAGTGTGTGGTTAAACAACATATTTCCTGCATAAAAAGTAGTTAAAATCAAAGTCGTTTTTCTATATTTCTGATTTTATGTTTATTAAGATTAATGGGTTTTATGCAAACAGAGATCAGATTCATTATTCTTTTAGGAATTGATTTTACCTTAGAAGAAAAATAGCTCCATTAATGAGTACACTGTCAAATAACTTTCTTTCACAGAATGTGTTCTACCTCTAAATATTTAACGTTCAGTGCTCTGAAAATAACTGATGACCATCCCACTTATTCTCTGGGGTTACTACTAGGAGTAATACCTTGTTTGGGGAGAAAATTGGCATCAATACTTTCCTGAAATCTAGGTGAAGAAAACATTCCTCTAGGAATCATTAAAATCTCTGTTAGGTACTAAAAATTAATTATTTGAATTGACCCATTGATTCATTTTTATACCTGACTTTGTGAAGGAATCAGAATATTTTAGAAAAAAATCAAATTTAAGAATTAGGTAATTCCACATTTTCTATGCAAATTTATATCCTTTCCACTTGTATTGATCTGAATTATTAGATAAATATGGTTTCTAAAATTCTGGCTAGTAAAATTATTTATTAATGAATTACCAGAATACAATCATGTCACTAAAATGTAAAGAATAAAAAAGAAAAAAATACAACATTAAAGCCAGGTAATGATGATGTTTTAATTTTCTAAAAAAAAAAAAAAAAAAATTATGGTAAATAATTATGGAATACGTAGATGGTCTACTAATATTAAATGCACTGAAAAGCTGTATGGAATCATAGTACTCCTGATACTTCCTAAAATGAAGACCTGTACAGGTTCCAGTCCGACAAAAGCCCAGCTATAAAAACAGAAAATAGGCACAAACTCCCGACTCTAATCAAGAAGCTTCTCAGCCCTTCGGTATTCCTCAGATGAGAATTCATTGTTTAGCTCTGTACCCCATTTTTAATGGGGTTTATTGAATTTCTGGAGTTCAGCTTCTTGAGCCCTTTGTATATATTGAATATAGGTTCCCTATCAGATTTAAGGTTGGTAAAAATCCTTTCCCAATCTGTTGGTGGCCTTTTTGTCTTATTGACAGTATCTTTTGCCTTAGAGAAGCTTAGCAATTTTATGAGATCCCATTTGTCAATTCTTGATCTTACAGCACAAGCCATTGCTGTTCTGTTTAGGAATTTTTCCCCTTTGGCCATATCTTCGAGGCTTTTCCCCACTTTCTCCTCTATAAATTTCAGTGTCTCTGGTTTTATGTGGAGTTCTTTGATACCCTTAGAATTGAACTTTGTATAAAGAGATAAGAATGGATCAATTTGCATTCTTCTACATGATAACCGCCAGTTGTGCCAGCACCATTTGTTGAAAATGCTGTCATTTTTCCACTGGATGGTTTTAGCTCCCTTGTAAAAGATCAAGTGACCATAGGTGTGTGGGTTCATTTCTGGGTCTTCAATTCTATTCCACTGATCTACCTGTCTGTTTCTGTACCAATACCATGGAGTTTTTTTTATCACAATTGCTCTGTTGTACAGCTTAATGTCAGGCATGGTGATTCTCCCAGAGGTTCTTTTATTGTTGAGAATAGTTTTTGCTGTCCTAGGTTTTTTTTGTTATTCCAGATGAATTTGCAAATTGTCCTTTCTAACTCAGTGAAGAAATGAGTTGGAATTTTGATGGGGATTGCATTGAATTTGTAGATTGCTTTCAGCAGGATAGCCATTTTTAACTATATTAATCCTATTTGAAATTGGTACCTTCTTAGAAAGAAAGAAAGAAAGTAAGAAAGAAAGAAAGAAAGAAAGACAGAAAGAAAGAAAGAGGAAAAAGAAAAAGAAAAAGAAAAAGAAAAAGAAAAAGAAAAAGAAAAAGAAAAAGAAAAAAAGAGAAAAGAAAATCAGTTTTTTTTTTTTTTCCAGTAGAGGAAGACTGGGTATGTCAACCATATACCTGAGCATGCTTCATACTGAAAAGTAGCTGCGAAATATAAAATGGGCTTGGTATTTTGTATGCTTTTTTGGTACTTGTTTGTGTTACTGTTTTTTCTTTGTTGATTATCACTTTGATGACTTTTTAAGAGAAAAGAAGGAAGAGAAATAATATAAAATCTGGTGGGTAAGGAGGTGGGGAGAATCTGGAAGGAATTAGGATAGAGAAAGGTTATGATAAAATATATTATGTAAAAATTGAATATAAAAGAAACAAATCAGAAAACAAACATTAGTGATAACATTAAGTACTTGTTAATTCATAATTTCAGATCTTTTAAGGGGCTTAGATTTTAATATTACCATGCCAAATGATATGTAATATACCATACAAAAATACATTATGATGTCTTTATTCATCTTATAAAATTGACAATTTACCTTGCTTACTATTCTCCCTACTATTATTCTGTCCATTGATTTCTTCCTTGGCTTACTTTATTTATGAACCACCATATATGAAAAAGTAATAAAGACAAAGCTTCAGTTCTCATCCAACAAGACACTGTGAGCCAGTTCAGTTCCCTTTCTTCCTCCTAAGGCTTTGTGCTGACATAAGCTTAGTTATTTCCCTCTCAACATAATTCTGTACCACACATTCATGATCTGTACTTCATGGAACTGTTCACTCTTACAACTACTTCTGCCTGTCAATAGTAAGCAAGCCTATCAATAGTCTTCAGTTTTCTTATTTTCTTATTTCACAATCTTCTCTTTGCCATGATTACTTTAGTGCACTAAGGGGGTGTACAATTTAAGATCTCCAGCATGAACTACTGACTATTGTTTTCCTTCTGTTAAAAATTCCTCAGAAACAGTCCACAGTATTTTATATAACCATATTTAATCCTTTTTAATCCTTAACTTTTCTTTTCTTTTTTTTTTTCTTTTTTTTTTGTTTTTTGTTTTTTTGTTTTTTGAGACAGGGTTTCTCTGTATAGCCCTGGCTGTCCTGGAACTCACTTTGTAGAACAACCTGGCCTGGAACTCAGAAATCTGTCTGCCTCTGCTTCTCGAGTGCTGGGATTAAAGGTGTGCACCACCACGCCTAGCTAATCCTTAACTTTTCATTTACTTGCTTCTGGCTTAAGTGAATCAACAGACTCCTACAATGCATCGTTTCTACCTGCAAAGCCTCTCAGAAAATATCTTTCACTTCAAAACCATGATGCAAACTCCTACTCTGCTTCTGGAAACAATGAAACATATTCATGACAGATGATTTTCCATCCACATAATGTTTCCACATCCATGTTTATTTTCAAAGCAGCATTGTATGGAATAGTACAAATGAGACATTTGTTTTAATTTTGCATTACTGAATAAATGTGCAATTTCTGCTTTGGAATATCTTCTTTAATGTATTTTTTTTTCTTCTGAATCTGTATTTGTTTTCAGATTTGTTAAGTCAAGCTACAGTTAAAACTGTTCTTGAAGGTAATAGTGAGCTCCTTTCTTACAAAATAAGAGTAATGACAACAGACTTATGCTCAAAATAAACTTTGAAGAATATACATGTGGCTGTTGGAGAAAAAAAGTTTAAAGAAACAAAATGGATAGTTTATGCCCAAATTCATCCTCTGGAAAAACAGAATTCAAGGATGCAATTCAAAATGTATAATTCACATTTGTGCTGGTGCATTCCGGAGGGTCCTCCCAGCCTCCTATCTCCTGAGGTTGCCTGTCTCCACTATTTCTGCTGGCCCTCCATTCTACAGTCCTTATCCCTTACCCAATACCAGGTCAGGTTTCTCTACCACCCCTACTACCTCTCCCTCCCTGACCACTTTCCCTCCCGGGCTCATCCCTTCTTCCCCACTTGTGATTGCTTTCTTCTCCCTCTCAAGTGGGACTGAAGCATCCTCACTTGGTCACTTCAACTTGACCTTTATGAGTTCTGTGGACTGCATTTTGGGTATTCTGTATGTTTTTGTTTGTTTGTTTGTTTGTTTTTTGTTGTTTTGGCTAACATATAATTATTAGTGAGTACATACTGTGCATGTCCTTTTGGGTCTAATTTACCTCACTCTGGATGATATTTTCTAGCTCCATCCATTTGCCTGTAAAACTCAGGATGTCTTAATTCTTCATAGCTGAGTAGTATTCCATTGTGTAAATGTACCACATTTTCTGTATCGGTCCTTCTTTCCTGAGACATCTGGGTTGTTTCCAGCTTCTACCTGTCACAATAAGGCTGCTATTAACATACCCCTGTGGCATGATAGGGCCTATTTGGGTATATTCCCAGGAGTGCTATAGCTGGGTCTTCAGGTAGATCTATTTCCAATTTTTTGAGAAAAGTCCAAATTGATTTCCAGAATGGTTGTACCAGTTTGCAATCCCACCAGCAATGGAGGAGTGTTCCTCTTTCTCCACATCCTCTCCAACATGTGTTATTGCTTATGGTTTTGATTTTAGCCATTCTGATCGGTAGTTATGATATGCATTTCTCTGATCACTGAGGACTTTGAACATTTTTTTTTAGGTGCTTCATAGCCATTTGAGATTCCTCAGTTGGAAAATCTCTGTTGAGTTCTGTACCCCATTTTTTGATTATGTTGTTTGTTTGTTTTGTTGTTGTTGTTGTTGTTGATTAGTTTCTTGAATTCTTTATATACTTTGAATATTAGCCCTCTATCTGATGTGTGGTTAGTGGAGACTTTTCCCAATCTGTAGGCTGCTGATTTGGCTTATTGACTATGTCCTTTGCCTTAAAGAATTTTTCTAGTTTCGTGAAGTCCCATTTATCAATTCTTGATCTTAAAGCATGAGCCATTGGAGTTCTGTTAGGAAATTTCCCCCTGTTCTAATGAGTTCAAGGTTCTTTCCCACATTTTCTTCTACTAGATACAGTGTATCTGGTTTTATATTGAATTCCTTGATCCACTTGGATTGGGTGACAAATATGGGTCTATTTTCATTTTTCTATATACTGAAAGGCAGTTAGATGAGCACCATTATATTAAAGATGCTTTCTTTTTTTCCATTGTATATTTCTGGCTCCTTTGTCAAAGATCAAGTGTTCATAAGTTTCATTTCTGGGTCTTCAATCTTATTCCCTTAATCAACATACTAATACCGTGCGTTTTTATCACTATTGCTCTGTAGCAGAGCTTAAGGTCTAGGATGGTGATTCCCACAGCTGTTCTTTTATTGTTAAGAATTACACCAGAGGTTCTTTTATTGTTGAAAATAGTTGTTGCTAGCCTAAGGTTTTTGTTTTTCCAAATGAATTTCCAAGTTGCCTTTTCTAACTCTGTGAAGAATTGATTTGGAATTTTCATTGATTTTGCATTGAATCTATAAATTGCTTTTAGCAAGATGGCCATTTTCACTATATTTATCCTACCAATCCATGAGCATGGGAGATCTTTCCATCTTCTGAGATGTTCTTTGATTTCTTTCTTCAGAGACTTAAGTTCTTATCATACAAATCTTTCACTTCCTTAGTTAAGAGTCACACCCAGGCATTTTATATTATTTGTGACTATTGTGAAGGGTGTTGTTTCCCTATGAAAGTCAATCAGAAGGAAGACCAAAGTGTGGATACTCTGTTACTTCTTAGAATGGGAACAAAATACCCATTGAAGGAGTTACAGAGACAAAGTTCAGAGCAGAGACTGAAGGAATGACCATCCAGAGACTGCCTCACTTGAGGATCTACCCCATAATCAACCACCAAACCCAGACATTAGGCAGATGCCAACAAGTGCCTGTTGACAGGAGCTTGATATAGCTGTCTCCTGCAAGGCTCTACCAGTGCCTGGAAAATACAGAGTGGATGCTCACAGTCATCCATTGGATGGAGCACAAGGTCCCCAATGAAGGAGCCAGAGAAATACCCAGGGAGCTGGAGGGGACTGAAGCCCCATAGAAGGAACATCAATATGAACTGACCAGTACCCCCAGAGCTCCTTGAAACTATACCACCAATCAAAGAAATCACATGGTGGAACTTGTGGCTCTAGCTATATATGTAGCAGAGGATGGCCTAGTCAGTCATTAATGGGAAGAGAAGCCCTTGGTCCTTTGAAGGCTCTATGCCCCAGTATAGGGGAATGCCAGGACTAGGGAAGGGAGTGGGTGGGTTGGGGAGCAGGAGAAGTGGGGAGTGGATAGGGGATTTTTGGAGGGGAAACTAGGAAAGGGAATAACATTTGAAATGTAAATTTTAAAATACCTTATTTAAAAAAAGAATTGTAGTTGCTATCTGTTTTTTTGTTTTGTTTTTGTTTTTGTTTTTGTTTTGTTTTGTTTTTTGCCTTTGCAGATGAATTTGAGAATTTCTCTTTCCATGTCTTTGAAGAATTGTGTTCGGATTTTGTTGGGGATTGAACTGAATCTCTAGATTTCCTTTTGTAGGATGGCCATTTTTACTATGTTAATTCTGCCAATCCATGAGCATGGGAGATCTCTCCAATTTTCAGTGATCTTTAATTTCTTTCCTGAGAGACTTGGAGTTATGGTCACACAGGTCTTTCACTTGTTTGTTTAGAGTAATCCAAGGTATTTTACATTATTTATGGATGTTGTGAACAGAACTGTTTCGCTAATTTCTTCCTCATCTTCTTTAACCTTTGTATAAGGAAGGCTACTGATTTGAGTTAATTTTATATCCAGCAATTTTGCTGAAGTTGTTTTTCAACTGGAGAAGATCTACCAGAGTAGAATTTTGGGGATTGCTTATGAATACTATCATATCATCTACAAATAGTAATACCATTATTTCTTCTTTGCCAATTTGTATTCCCTTAATATCTTTCAGTTGTCTTATTGTTCTAGCTAGCACTTAGAATACTATATAGAATACATATGAGGAGAGTGGGCATCCTTGTCTTGTGCCTGATTTCAGTGGGATTGCTGCAAGTATGTCTCCATTTAATTTAATATTGGCTGTTGGTTTGCAGTAAATTGCTTTTATTATGTTTACATATGGGTCTTGAATTCCTTATCTTTTTTAACAGGAATGGGTATTGTATTTTGTCAAATGATGTTTCTGCATCTAAGAAGATAATCATGTTATTTTTTTCTTGAATTTGTTCACATAATGGATTATGTTAATAGATTTTCATATATTAAACCAACCTTGCATCCCTGGGATGAAGCCTACTTGATCATGGTAAATGATCGTTTTGATGAGTTCTAGGATTTGGTGTTTCAATGATTTAATTGAGTATTTTTCCATTGATATTCATAAGCAAGGTTGGTCTGTAGCTCTCTCTTTTTGGTCGGGTCCTTGTGTGGTTTAGGTATCACGGTAATTGTGGCCTCATCAAAAGAGTTAGGGAGTGTTCCTTTTCATCCTATTTTATGGAATAGTTTGAGGAGAATTGGTATCAGCTTATCTTTGAAGATTTGGTAGTATTCTTCACTAAATCCATCTGGCCCTAGGCTTTTTTTCGTTGGGAGGTTTGTAATGACTTCTATTTCCTTTTGTGATGTGGGCCTGTATAGATAGTTTACCTGCTCTTGAATTAACTGTGATATGTGGAATCTGTCTATGAAACCATCCATTTCATCTACATTTTCTAGTTTTGTTGAGTACAGGCTTTTATAGTAGGATCTGATGATTTTTTTTTAATTTCCTCCGATTCTATTGTTATGTCTCCCTTTTCATTTCTGATTTTGTTAATTTAGATGCTGCCTCTCATCCCTTAAGTTAATTTGGCTAGTGGTTTATCTGTCTTGTTGATTGTTTCAAAGAACCAGCTTCTGGTTTTGTTGATTCTTTGTATTATTTTCTATGTTACTATTTGGTTGATTTCTGCTCTGAGTTTGACAATTTCCTGTTGTCTACTACTCTTGTTTGAGTTTGCTTCTTTTTTGTTCTGGAGCTCTCAGGTGTTCTGTTAAGTTATTAGTGTAAGATCTCTCCAGTTTCTTTACCAGGGCACTTAGTGCTATGAAGTTTCATCTTAGAACTGCTTTTATTGTGTCCCATCAGGTTGAGTATGATGTATCAGCATTTTTATTAAATTCCAGGATGTCTTTAATTCCTTTCTTTTTTCTTCTCTGACCAATTCATTACTGAGTAGAATGGTGTTCAGTTTCATGTGTATGTGGGTTTTCTGTAGTTTTTGCTGTTGTTGAAAAACAACCTTAGGCCATGGTGATCTGATAGGATGCATGGTATTATGTCAGTCTCCTTGTATCAGGTGAGAGTTGTTTGGTGACCAAGTATATGGTCTATTTTGGAGAAGGTACCATGAGGTGCTGAGAAGAAGGTGTATTCTTTTGTTTTAGGGTGAAATGTTATATAGATACTTGTTAAATCCCTTTGGTTCATAGCCTCTCTTAGTTTCACTGGGTCTCTGTTTAGTTTCTGTTTCAATGACTTGTCCATTGTTGAGAGTGGGGTGTTGAAGTCTCTTACTATTATTGTGTGGAGTTCAATGCATGTCTTGAGCTTTAGTAAAGTTTCTTTTATGAATGTTGGTGCTCTTGCATTTGGGGCAAAGATGTTCAGAATTGAGATTTTTCTCTTGGTGGATTTTCCCCTTGATGAATATAAAGTGTCTTTCTTTATAACACTTTATAACTTTTGGTTGAATGTCTATTTAATTGGATATTAGGATGACAACTTGTGCTTGTTTCCTGGGACCATTTGTTTGAAAAAAACTTTTTCCATCCTTTTACTCTGAGAGAGTTTCTGATTTTGTTATTGGGGTATGTTTCTTATACATAGCAAAATGCTGGATCTTGTTTGCCTATCCAATCTGTTAGCTTATGTCTTTTTAGTCATTTGAGTCCATTATTTTTCATAGATATTAAAGAAAGATGTCAGTTGGTTCCTGATATGTTTGGGGGTTTTGGTGGCTTTATGTGTTTGTAGGTCTGTCCTTTTGACTTTGTTGTGAGATTCTTAATATCTTTTCCTTTCTTTATGCAGGTACTTTCCTCATGTTGGAATTTTCCTTCTAGGACCCTCTGTAGGGCTGGTTTTATACTGTTTGAATTTGGGTTTGTCCTGCAATATTTTGATTTCTTTATTTATGGTGATTGATAGTTTCGCTGGATATGGTAAACTGTTGGGGTCCACCGCCCGCAGTAAACCCCCAAAATCGCAGACTGGGGTTCCCAGGCAAATGGTCCGGGGCTGAAACAGGACCTTCCATGGGCTCTCACAGTGCTGAGCCTCAGCTGCTTTTCATGACCTCTTCATGCCTTCAAAACCAGTACCATCTGTGTGACTCTTACATATTATCAAGTCCCACTGCAGCATGAGGTACAACCTTGGCTATCTCTGGAATACAGTCTCTTTGTGCATTCAGGAAACACTTTCCAGAAGATTTCACCTCAGTGATGCTGGTCTCTTCTTAATCACCACCAATTTCTTAGCTTCAGCTAACCAGCATCAATAGTCCTAGTAATGCAAAAATTTTGCCTTAGTAGTTCTAGTATCACGTTAATCACAGCTGACTCTTTAGTCCCAGCTAACCAGAACCACAGAATCTTCACAATCAAAATAGCAATGGCCCTGAAAAGAATCTTATTCTTTCTAGAATTTCACAAGCCAGGCCTCTATCTTCTGCATTGTTCTGAACATTATTTTCCAAACTCTTACACAACATCCCACACAGCTCTTAACAACCGAATAGATCTTCTAGTCCAAAGTTCCAAAGTCCTTCCACAGTTCTCCCCAAAATATCGTCAGGTTGTCACAGGAATACCCCACTATGCTGGTACCAATTTTGTCTGCTTGTCTCTCCTAAATTGGACTGGTAACACTAGAAAGGCAGAATGCTTCAGCCTGGTTGAAATGGTTAAGTTCTGAAATATACTCAGAAGTCCTGCCACCTATGTGACATAGCGCCCACAATTGGTCTGCTGCTCATCTCAGAGCTGGGAGTGGAAAGGAAAGCCCCGGAGGCAATCATTACCCACCTCAGAGTGGTGGCACCTGGCGGCTGCCCCATGGTGGTGGCTGGGGACAACCAGTGGAACAAGCCCAGCAAGCCAAAATCCAACCTCAAGCATGTGGCATGGTCTGTCTCTGCTGGGGCAGAAGTGGGGAGTCTTGGTGGCTACATGCGGGGGGGGGGGCGCCATGAGCAGCCTCATAATCCATTTTGGCAATGACTGGGAGGACTGCTACTACCATGAAAACATGTACTGCTACCCTAACCAAGTATACTACAGGCCGGTGGATCAGTACAGCAAGCCAGTAAGGAATATCCCTCCATGGCCTCTGCATCAGATCCTGCTTCCTGACCTGCTTGAGTTCTAGTCCTGACATCCTTTAGTGGTCAACAGCAATGTAGAAAGTGTAAGATGAATAAACTCTTTCCTCCACATCTTGCTTCTTGGTCATGATGTGCAGGAATAGAAATCCTGTCTAAGACACCATTGTAGGGCATTTCATCTAAGGTCCCTCCCTTCGAGTCCTATGAGTCTCTCACCTCCAAGATCTCTGGTACATCCTGGAGGGATCTCCATCCTCCAACCTCTGGAGGTTGCCTGTTTCCATTCTTTCTGCTGATCCTCAGTGCTTCAGTCCTTTTCCTCCAACCAATACCAGGCCATGGTACCCTCTCCATGCCCCGCATCCCCTTTTCCTTCCAGGTCCCTCCCTTCCTCTCCCCTTGTGGTGTTTTCTTCTTTCTTCCAAGTGGGACTGAGGAGTCCTCACTTGGTGTTTCAGCTTGTTGACCTTTATGAACTCTGTGGACTTTATCTTGGGTATTTTACACTTTTTTTTTTTTGCTAATATCCACTTATTACCCATGTTATGTAGTGAATACCTCACTTAGGATGATATTTTCTAGTTCCATCCATTGTTTCAATGGCATGCTTTCCCCCCCCCCCCAGAGTAATCTCTGTTTCACTGTGGTCAATGGTCATGTTAAACTTAAAGAAAAAAGTTTTATTCTAATATTACACTCCTCTCTCTGGATACATCTGTCTACCTATCCACTGTAGTTTAGTTTCTAAAATGGGTAATATATACATAATCTTTTTCTGGGCATTGGGCCAATAAACCACAGCAACCATTTATTATTCTCATTAGTTTAACTAGTTTTGATTCTCCCTTCATAATCACCACCCACTATAAGAAGTTTTCTTCTGTAATCAAGGCTGACAGTCATTTTGCTGTATTTTTCCTTTCACACCCCAATCTCATGGAATAATGACTCTGATGCTCAAATATCATTACAACCACCTAGACCCTTCAGCTAGCATTTTGACCAACTAGCTCATAATTTAATATTCTACTTATTGTAATTTATATTTGCCATGTGACTGGTTGTTTCTGCTCAGGTTCCACGTGTCTCTTCTCTTTCATGCCCCAGGAAATTCTCCTGTGCTTCTATTCTAGAATTCACTCCCTCTACCAGATGTCTCATCTTTTATTTCATGCCTAAACTTTTAGTATAATTGGCATTTTATTGACAAGTATTGCATCCACAGACCAAACAAGGGATTCTCTACAGACAGTCACTGTAATCTATGGGCATAAAGACAAGTTTCTAAAAGGTAGCTTGACAGACTCTTTGTATCTACTCAACAAAACAGGAACATTTGATTCCTCACAGGGGCCCATAATCAATCTATTAATAGATGTTTACTCTGACTTACAGCACCAAATATAAGTTCACATCTATAAAACAGATAGCAATCTACAGTCAGAAAGCAGTTGGTTACAACCAATGCAGTAATGGCCTAACTGTGCCAAGAGACACAACTTAACTGGGATGTTAATCGGGCAGCATGCAGATGTGTTAGTCGAAATTCTCTTCTATACTTGCATAGCAACTTTCTGAATTACAAAACTAGACTTCCATTTACTTTGAGTTTCTCCTCCTTTTGGCCTCAGACGAATGCAATTTTCTTTTTGTATTAAAGTCTTCCTGTATAGTACATAGAATACAACAGGAGAGCAAACAACGTATACAATTTTGGAGTAGGTGGATGTGCCTAAGGAGTTCCCTGCCCAACAATTTACCATGATATAACTAACCCATAGCCCTAGGATTTTATTCAAAATGCTGCCTGGCTTTAGGGCATGCATTTTCTACCTTTGCACAATACCATTCTTTTTAAACTTTCTAACTGCTGACTTTACTATTGTTTTAGATACTTTACCAAATCTTTAAACTAATCAAGGGTTTATGCTATATTATAAAACTCTTTAACAAAGTGTTATCAGGCTCAGTGAGTACCCATAGTCTGATATTCTCAATAAGTATGAAATAAACTCCAGATATTGAACTAAGGAGATTTAATCTAAAGTAGCATAAAAATGTTTAATTGTTTGTATCAATTATTTCATCAAATGCAAAACATTAAAGATAGTGGTATTAAAGGGAAGCATTATTTTAGTTATGTCTTTCTATACTTTGTTAGTATTTCTTGAGTCATTTTGAGACATTACTGGGTACTACCATAAAGCCCCTGGTCATATCATAACCCTAGATTGGTTAGTGGGAGATTGATGAGGATGCATACCCTATCATGTAACCAAAGGAAACAGGTAAACATTCATGACATTTTCTAGCTATACTAGAGCCCTGGAGATAGTTTTAAGAATGTGACACACTATAGACTAGCTCTATTACTTTTGCCTGTTCATGTATCATAGATGGCTGCTTGGAGGGCTCCTGGGTGGGAAAATACTCAGCGCCTCTAATGCCCTTTTAGTGCAAGATAGCAATCCACACAGTATATCCTCCTGGGGAATATAACTGCCTATACTTATGACAAGTATAATTCCTTTTCCCCTGGAATTTTATGCATTTACACCCACCCAGAGATTTACATTGTCCCTTTTCTTTAGCATCTATAATTAATTCAGATATATACCTTTCAACTGTCACCAAAAGTAGCTCAAGAACTATATGTCTTAATAGTAAGCCATAATTACCTTCATTTTTGTATGGCTTCTGGAGTCCACAATAGTCTACTCTTGCAGATAACCTTTGTCCACTCATTCATGGAGCAGTTTTGAGAGATTCTCACCCCATTAGGTCAGTTTCTTCAACAGCAGTGCATGTAGCCAGCACCACAAGTAATTTCTTTAGACTCTAATAACTTCCAGAGTCTCCCTAGGAGCTGTTTTACCCTTTTCTCATTACTGCCCAATCACTTTCATATTTGATCAACCTAATTGACATGCCAAATTAAGTCATTTGTATTTATCAAAGCCTCTCCTTTCTCCTAATGATGAAACCCTCCCATAGCTGCCCTTTGACCGCACTAAGTCTCTCTGGCAGTCATGGGCTTCTTGCTAGGTTACCTGTTGGCCTTAACTCTCCTGTGGATGCGCTCCTATTCAGCTTGGTGAACCAACATCCAGTATATAATATAATCTCCATATCCAGTTTATTTATTCTCATTTCAATGATACCATCCTTAAAAAATATTGTTCCGATCCAGCTTGGTGAACTAACATCCAATATAATCTCCATATCCAGTTTCTTTATTCTCAGTTCAATGATACCATCCTTAAAAAAATATTGTTCCTAACATCCTGGGTCACCATAGGGAGCACGTAAGCCAACAAATGTGCTACTTCTAGGACTTATAATGTTTTATTTTCTGGCAGTTATTTGTAAAGCATCCCCAAATGTGAAGCATCCCTCTATGAATACCATTTGTAAATTTGGTTCATCCCTTCAAACATGGAGGATTTCAAATGAATGCATTTTATCCATATCTAGAGTCAAGTTACTGTGGTCCAAATAAGAAGCCTTTACATTATGCAACACATGGAGAAAGATATCCATATTAAGATGAGCACTATATATGTTCTCTACTCAGATTGCTCAGCCATTTCTGTGTCTTATTACCCATAGTGGGTTCTGTGTAACTGTTCTTCTCAAATTCATCTTAATTTCTATCATGCGCTTTATCTGGTGCCAAGAGTTGCATTAATTTTCTGTCATATATATAAACAAATATTGATTCACTCCATATAGAGTTCAAATATAAAGACAAATACACCCAAGTGTATTGATGAATCTGAGTCCTTTAGATTTACTTAAAGAAGTATGAGGGAAGAGTTACTTACAGCAGTAGGGGAGATCCAAAACTATCTTCTTTAGTACCAAAATTTTGGAAACGTTTAAAGGAGGATTATTCTACTGAAAATTGTAAGTCAAAATTAAATACTCAGACACTATTGCATAGGACAGCAAGTGTTTACTGAAGGGACCCTGATATAGCTGTCTCATACAGAAGTGGAGGCTCACAGTCATCTATATGATGGAACACAGGGCCCACAATGGAGAAGCTAGAGATAGAACCCCAGGAGCTGAAGGGGTCTGCAATCCTAGAAG
The DNA here is from genome assembly GCA_902729485.2 of Mus minutoides. Taxonomy (NCBI): domain Eukaryota; kingdom Metazoa; phylum Chordata; class Mammalia; order Rodentia; family Muridae; genus Mus; species Mus minutoides. The sequence continues at coordinate 47,603 of LR751696.1, forward strand.
AGGAACAACAATATGAACTAACCAGAACCCCCAGAACTTGTGTCTCTAGCTCCATATGTAGCAGAAGATGGCCTAGTCTGCCATCATTGGGAGGAGAGGCCCCTTGGTATTGCAATCTTTATATGCCCCAATACAGGGGAATGCAAGGGCCAAGAAGTGGGAGTGGGTGGGCAGGGGAACAGGGCGGTGGGAGCGTGGAGGGGGGAGGGAACTTTCAGGATAGCATTTGAAATGTAAATTAAGAAAATATCTAATAGAAAATTAAAAAATAACTAAAGGAGAGACAGTTTAAATTATAAAAGATAACCATTTATAAACAACTAAAACTCAATCAGAAACTTTAAGTTTATGTTTTAAAATAATTGACATTGCATAATGTTAAATAAATATTCTTGTGAGGTGACTTATTAGATAAAGTGCTTGCTATAAAAGCTTGATGACCTGAGTTCTTATCTTTTACATACACATAAAAGATAGGACATGGTACATACCATAAGCCCTGGTCTGAGCAGTGTTGATTTTTAACAACTGGGTGTGGTTAGAATACCCTAAGTTAACAAAAGTCTGAGGGAAAATTTGATGAGTGTAACCAAACCTGAAGAACATGAACATATTAATCACAAGAGGCTGGGGAGATGGTTAATGGATAAAATGTCAGCTAGTCAATCAAGAAAAGCAGAGTTTATATCCTGATAATCACAGAAAATTCCAGGTATATTGTCCTCTTTCTCTAACACAAGTGCTGAGTGTAAAGAAAATATGTTATGTCTGTTTAAATCTGATACCCTATGGTTTTGGCAGGAAATAGGAGGATGAACATCTTGGTGATACAATACATTCTGGAATAGTGCCAGGCATGAGAGTGTCACAGGAAAGATGTGACAAGACAGAGGCATGGTCCCTGAGTACAGGTAACTAGTCATAGGGCCAATTATAGAATAAAATAAATTGGTTATTCTAACTTTTGATTAAATCTGAGAAGAGAACATTTATATGGCCAAATTATTTGTTACTGTAATATGAGTCTGAGTATTTTTGGGAACATGGGGCTAGGAGGAAGTCCCAGTCCAACTTCTACAGCTGAGAAATGGGGAGAGACAGGAGTTCTACAAACTGATTCACTGAGTTTGTCACGCTCCCAGTCCATTTCAAATGCCAATCTCTAGATTCATTGAGAGATTATGCCTCAAAACAATAAAGAAGAGACATAGAGCAAGAGATGTTCAGAGTCTACTTTTGGTTTTCACAGGCACATGCCTATTAATGTGCTGTCCTTCAACAAGAAGACACACATACACGCTAACATTAGATACACATACCATACACAAGTGCCCACACACCTGTGCATACACACAGCTCTCACACATCATATACATATGTGTACACACATACACAAACATACAAGTATACATGCACAATTTCACATACATTTGTAAATATGCAAACCTAAACTGTTCATATCTACAGACAGAAGTAAACACATGTATATGCATATACCTCATACCTATGCATATATGTACACATGAATGTGCATTCCTACATACAGCCATACATACACAAATGTACAATACAACATACACATGAATAAACATAAGAATTCAGTCAAAGGTTTCAACTTTTATTAGAGAGGGTAACTGATTTTTAAATATCTTTTATACTTTTAAATATTATTAATTTTACAAAGGAAAATATCTTGAATAAAACTATTGAAGAACTTAAGAGGATAAACAAATGTATTTTGACAAGTCTTGTCTGCAACATGGCAAAGAGGCTAGGCCCCTCATAATTTGAACAAGACCAGTTCACAGGTGTACACCATTCCTGATGATAGACTTGTTTCTCACATATGTGAAATAAGGGTACCACCTGAATAACCAAAAAATCATGAGTATTTATACATACATGTGTTAATGGCTGATAAAGTATTGGAGGTATTTTAGAGACTATGACTGTTTATGACTGTAGACTATTTGGAGTATTTTGACACATATTATATACTCTTCAACATGAAGTCAAATAACCAGTGTTTGAGCTGAATTATTACTTTTGTTGTTTTTAATAGTTCATTTACTCCACATCCAGCCAATGGAAAAGAGACACTTTACTGATGGCGTTCTCATATAAGTCAGGGGCAGAACAGATGGCAGTCATTTTATTCATTCTAGCTTAATGTGTGGCTTTATAGCCAAAGCTGTTTTATGCCTAGGAATAATAAAAATCAAATCAAATCCAGGCAGCACAGCATAGGTGGAGGAAGACAGAGACATGCAGATCCCCATGCTACCTACAGACCTACCCTTCAGCCCATGGCATACACAAGGCAAAGACACCTGCTTGTTGCAGTGGTGTGCAGCATGGAAAGAGACCCAGGTGCCCTTTCGAGTGGGGACAACCATAATGTGTGTGTTTGTGGTGGTTGAACAGGAAAGAAATTGCAGTGGAGCAGCTTGAGCATTATGAGGATAGATGGAACTGGTGACTCAAGGGTGAAGAGGGTAGAGAGGAGTAGGCTATTGTGAGCGCTCAGCCCTGCCACCTGGGGCATTGCTGAGGTCCTAGCTCCAGCTGCCACTGATGTCCATGCCTTAGTTTGTGGCTATGCCATGGCAGGGTTTAGTGTTGATGTCTGTTGCTCATCTTTGCACTAGAGAACATAGGGGCAACTCTGTTCAGAGCAGCGACTAGGAACTCATAAGTGTCTAGTGGATATGAATACCTGTCTCTGTGTTTTACTGGGAAGCAGCAATCTAAAGGAAGAGCTGGCCACATCCCCCACCTTGGCAGCACTCAGGAGAGCAGGCCCTGGACCTTACCTGAAGAGCACAGTAAAGCCAATCCTAGTGGCTGGGACCAGAGGTTAGTCAGCCAAGAGGGCATAAGTATGGGAGATCTGACCCTGCTACTTGTGTTTTTGGGGTTCCAGCAGTGCAAAGGAGATGCACACTACTCCTAACCACTTCCAGTAATAGGGAAAACTTCTTGAGCTCCAGAGAGTTAGCCCTCCTCCTTACCATCTACAGAACTTGGGAGAAATTGTCATTCTACTTGCCTGGACAGCAGTGTTGTGGTCCTGGTTTGGGGGAATAGGTGAACCAGCCCCAAAGATAGAGTGAAGGAGAGTTGGCCTTACCACTCTTCTACTCAGAAAGACATGGGTGGGGACATCTTCTGTACCACAACTACCACCATCTGCCTTCTGTGGCAGTCAGGATAACTGGTCCTTGCCTTTTGCTAGCTGAAGCACTCAAGAAAGCAGGCACTGCACATCAATTGGTCAGCACAGTAGAGATGACCATGGTAGACAGGCAGCAGGCAAGCCAGTCTGAGGGCAAGAATGTGGAAGATCTAGCTATCCCTGGCCCTCACAGAATGCAACATTTTGAAAAGTGGGCTCCAAACCTTGACTAGGCAGTGTAGAATGGCTTACACTGGAGGTGTAGGTGCTAAAGAGACAACACTAGGGCATGAGAGCAAAATTGCTCACCCTCATGTTGCAGATAAAGGAGAGCTAGCAAGCTGTATAGCTCAGCTACCACTTAGACCCAGATCCAAGGCTCTGAGTTGGCCCACTTCAAAATCTGTATCATCTGCGAACAGTTGAGATATGTGAAAGGGCGGGCCAGTACTGCATACAGGGAAACAACAGGATAACCAGAAAGAATCCGGTTGATAATTTAATATTGATATTGTGGCAAAATCTAGAGATCACAGTAGCTCAGTGCAATGAATGTTTGCAGTTGAAGATATGTGGAGAAATGGATACTATCGGACAATCTGTGAGATATTACAGCTTCTAAAATACAGTGTTTTCTATGCTTTTCTTTTCTCCTCCTTCTTTTCATTCTTTGTCATTTTTTTGTGTTTTCATTTTATTTTGGCTGGAAGGGTACAAGGGTGAAGGATGGATATGAGGGGATAGGAAGACAAAGAGTACTGGGGTGTATGATGTGAAATTCAAAAATAATCAATAAAAAGTATTTAAAAATTAAAGCATTTATCTGAATAATTTAAATACATGTGCCTAGGTCTCACATTATTTACATTATTTATTCTATAAATTTATAAGATTCATAAATTTTTGACAATTATGGTTTTTATTTTTCTATTTTTTAAAGATTTACTTACATATTATGTATATGTTATCTGTCTACATGCATGCCTGCAAACCAAAGAGGGAATAAAATCTTATTATAGAAATCCCATGTGGTTGCTGGGAATTGAACTAAGGACCTCTGGAATAGCAGACAGTGCTCTTAACCTCTGAGCCATCTTCTCCAGAGCCTTTATATACCTCTTCATTTTACTTATAAATTATCCCACATATTAGGCCTATTCTTCTGTGATAACCTTTTTGTAATACTATTAGAAATTATTTGGCATAATTTTTCTTCTTTAGCTTTATATTTTTGTGAGTTTTTTTACTTAAGAAATTATATCTATATCTAGATAGATAGATAGATAGATAGATAGATAGATAGATAGATAGATATAGATATAATGTTTTTTTTGTATTATGTATATTAGGTTTGGAAAAGTTACTACCAAAGACATTAGAGCATGTTTCTGAGTTGTTTTATGAATTGGTCTTCACATTTCTAATACTCCACTATAATAGGCTTGATTGTCTGACACTATACTTGGCTGTAGTAAGTCAGGTACAACGTTTTCTCACATGCAGTTCATCTCAAGTCTATTTCAGCAAATAGACCTACATACTTCTTCTCATGATTAATCATTCCATGTTTTTAATTTCTCATAAAATTTATTATATGAGAGTTTAACCCAATCCCTCACTTCTTTTCAAACAAATCATCTATAACATTTATAATTTTTAAAAATTTATTTATTTTATTCTTTAGTCCTTTTTTACAGTCCAGACTTCATTCCTCTGCCAGTCTTCCCCAGGACCACTCCCCATTCTATAACTCCTCCCTGCTCCCGGTCTTTAAGAGGATGTCCCTAGATCCTCCCCCATCACACCAGGCCTCCCTACTCACTGGTGTCACAAATCTATAGAGGGTTACATTTTCTTTCACTAAGACCAGACCAGGCAGTCCTCTGCTGTATATGTGTCAGGGTCCTCATATCAGCTGGAGTATGCTACCTGGTTGATGGTTTAATTTCTGAGAGATCTCAGAGGTCCAGATCAGTTGAGACTGCTGGTCTTCACATGGGGCTGTCCTCCTTCTCAGCTTCTTCCAGCTTATCCCCAATTCAACCACAGGGGTCCCCAGCTGCCAACCATTGGTTGAGTGCTAGTAACTGCAACTGACTCACCTGCTTGTTGGGCCTCTCAGATGGCAGCCATGCTAGGCTCTTGTCTGCAAGCACATGGCAGCATCAGTAACAGTGTCAGGCTCCTGGAGCCTTCTCTTGAGCTGGATCCCAATTTGGACCTGGCACTGGACCTCCATTCTTTCATATTCCTCTCCATTTTTGGTCCTGCATCTCCTTCAGGCAGGAACAATTCTGGGTCAGAGCCTTTGACTGAGACATGGCAACCCCAAACCTCCACTGATATCCTGTGCCTCCACTGGGGGGAACTCTACAAGTTATGCCTCCCACTGTAGAGCACATCATCCAAGGTCCCTCCCTTTGAGTCCAGAGAATCTTTCACCTCCCAGGTCTCCAGTATATTCTATAGGGTCCCACATCCTACCTCCCACAGTTGCCTGTTTTCATTTTGTCTGCTGGCCCTCAAGGCTTTATTTCTGTTCCAACTCTACAACACACCCTATCTGATCATGTTACCCCCTTCTTCTCCCTGTTCCCCCTCTTCAACCCAGATCCCTCCCTCCCTCTGTCTCCCCCCTGTGACTACATTCTTCTCCCTCCTGAGTGGGACTGAGGCATCCTCACTTGGGTCCTTCAGATTGTGAACCTTCTTAAGTCCTATGTATTGTGTCTTGGAAATTCTGTACTTTTTTGGCTAATATCCACTTATTAATGAATACACACCATGCATGTCCTTTTGGGTCTGAGTTACCTCACTCGGGAAGGTGTTTTCTAGTTTCATCCATTTGCCTGCAAAATTCATGATGTCCTTATTCTTAATAGCTGAATAGTATTCATTGTGTAAATGAACCATTTTCTGTATCAGTTCTTCCATTGTGGGACATCTGGCTTGTTTCCAGTTTCTGGTTATTGCAAATAAGGCTGCTATGAACATAGTTGAACACATGCCCCTGTGGCATGGTGGGGTATCATTTTGGTATATACCCAAGAGTCATGAAGCTGGGTCATCAGGTAGATCTATTACAATATAAATATATTTTATAGTAAATATAAAATTATTTGAAATGATAATCTTAAGTCAAATGTATATAATTTCATTATTTAAATTGCAAATGAATATAAAATCAATAGTGAGATATTTATATATTTGTACTACTATTGTGAAATTCATAGTGTTTTGCATTTAAGCACATATGAATTAAAATATTTGTATTTGTGGCCAACCCCAGAGGGTGGACTTCAGTAGCCCAGTAGCTCCTATAACCAGCAATGAAATGCAGTGACTATATCAAAAAACTAAATTAAAACTCTATGACTCAAACATGAGTAGTAAAGTATATTCTAACTTTCAGAATTGTTTTGTTTAATATATGTACATCAATCTTTTTTTTTTTTTTTTTTTTTTGGTTTTTCGAGACAGGGTTTCTCTGTATAGCCTTGGCTGTCCTGGAACTCACTTTGTAGACCAGGCTGGCCTTGAACTCAGAAATCCGCCTGCCTCTGCCTCCCGAGTGCTGGAATTAAAGGTGTGCACCACCATGCCTGGCTATGATGTATATCAATCTTATAGACAAAGTAGCCCACATTTGTAATTTCAAACATTTCTTTAACCTGTAATCATTTCATTAATTGCACGTATGGGTTAACCACCTCAAAATACAGAATGCTTTCCTGAAAGATCTCACAGACACTGAAGTTAATGTTCACTACATTTTTATAACATAATTTTCAATTTAAATGAAGAAACCTGGAAATTGAAAAGAAATAAGACATTTTTAGACACACTATTATTCCTATAATGCCAATTTTCAATAAGAATTTTAACTCACAATGACAAAAAAAATCTAGACAACTTTTGTCAATTATTTGCAAAATGCAGAGAACTAAAACAGTACTGTCAGCAAAAAAAGACAATTCAGATATTATGCTAATACACGATCATTTTCCTTTCATTCAGCACTCTAGGTGATCAACTGATGTGCATGGCTCTGGATAAGAAGGAGTCCACTACAGCAAACCTGAAAACTATATTGAACTCATTAAACACTGAAGTCACATATGATGAAGGAGACTAAAGTATTTCAGAACATAGCTTCATTGCAAAATGTTCTCTACCATTTATTATCTGGAAGCCCTATTGTTATTTTAGGAAAATATTTATTATGTGCACTCCTAAACTAGTGTTGTATAGTTTGAGTTTGCTCAGTTTGAGTTTTGTTTTCTTTCTAAGTCAAGATGTCAACAAGTCAAGATGTCAAAAATTATACTATTCCCCACACAGGATTTTAGTAGAAAATTCAAAATGCTATTACAGTTTCAAAAAGATTATTGTCCATTTTAACATTCACACTTACTTATAAACATATGTGGGGCAGTGAGAGGAAGCCTGGAACTCAGTCTAGTTAAAGGCTTGAAGAAACTTTGCCTGCTCCCTGCACCAGGCCCATGTCACTAGCTACAGCCCACCCATAGATATGTGGCCATCATTCACATAAGGGCAACACCCCAAGTCCTTCCACATGTAGATGACACATCTCTAACATCTGTCACACAGACATACACACAAACACTAATACTTGCCCACACACATACTTATACCAACATACTCTCATACTTTCACTCATACCCACACTTGTACAAACACATCCTCACACACATACATGCTCTCACTCTCTCTCTCTCTCTCTTTCACACATACACGCATATGCTCTTTCACACATGATCACTCACACACTAATTTACTAGAAAATAAAACAAATCAAGTAAGAAATTTTAGTTGTATATTTCATTAAGATGTTATAATTTTGTTAATTGTTGATGAGTTTAATGTATCACTTCATTTTTCTTACATCAAGTGGAAAAATATTTTGGGCATTTCCATGTGATGCTAGAAGTTTTTCACTTCAGTCAGTTATTCTGTCAGCGTTTAACATTGACTTTGGCACAGCCAATTGGATAGATCATGCCGTTAATGAAACTTAGTCTAGGTAATAGATGTCAGAATCACACTCTGTCAACAATACTACATTTTGATTGGAGAGAAGAATATTACTGTCCTGTGATCTCCTAAGCCACTGTGTCTCTTTGAAATGTGAAGGAAGGAATTCTGAAGGAAGGGTCCCCCCAACTGGGGATCTATCCTGTCTTCAGACACCAACAGCCCCCTCCCAAGGTTCTATTGCCAAGAAGCACTTGCTAACAGGAACCTGGTGTGGATTTTCTTTGGGAGGTTCTGCCAATGCAGAGGTAGATGCTTGGATTCAACCATCAGATTGAACCCTGTCACTGCAGTCGGGGAGCTTGCAGAAGGACTGGAAAAGCAGGGTGTATTGTAACCTCATAGGAAGAACAATGTGTGCTGGCGAGACCACTCAGTGCTCCCAACAATTCGACCACCAATCAGGTAGTGTAAAGTGAGAGATCAATGGCTCCAGATATAGATGTAATAGAGGATGGCTTTGTCTGACATCAATGGGAGGAGAGGTCCTTGATCTTGTAGAGATTTGATGTTCCAGAATAGGGGAATGCTGGAGCAGTGGGGCAGGAGAAGGTGGGTAGGTGGTGGAGCAACCTCATAGAAGCAAAGGGGAGAGAAAGGGGGCAAATGTGGGATGCGGATGTGTGGAGGGGTAACTGGGAAGTGGGATATCATTTGAGATGTATGTTAATGGAATGATTAATAGAAAACAAATAAGGATGGACCATCCAGAGACTGCCCCATCCGGGGGTCCACCCCATAATCATCCACTAAACGCAGACACTACTGCATACACTAGCAAGATTTTGCTGAAAGGACCCTGATATAGCTGTCTCCGGTGAGGCTTTGTCAGTGTGTGGCAAATACAGAAGTGGATGCTCACAGTCATCTATAGGATGGAACACAGAGTTCCCAATGGAGGAACTAGAGAAAGTACCCAAGAGCCGAAGGGGTCTGCAACCATATAGGTGGAACAACAATATGAACTAATCAGTACCCCTAGAGCTCGTGTCTCTAGCTGCATATGTAGCAGAATATAGCCTAGTTGGCCATTATTGGGAAGAGGGGCCCCTTGGTCTAGCCAACTTTATATGCCCCAGTACAGGGGAATACCAGGGCCAAGAAGTGCGAGTGAGTGGGTAGAAGAGTAGGGCAGGGGAGGGGGGCACATAGGAACTTTTGGAATAGCATTTCAAATGTAAATGAAGAAAATATCTAATAAAATAATTTTTAAAAAATGAAAACAAATGTGTCAAAATAAAAGGTATTGTGTTTTGTGTTTACTAAAATTTTCAATAACCATTAATATTAGCATGTTTCAAACAGAAATATTATTTTTCTTCCAGCTCTGCCAGAGTTTGATTATTTCTCATCATTCTGTATTTATCCTAAATATTGTTCCTTTAGAAACAGCATTACTCAATTTCCGTCTGCCTTTATAGTTTACAAGGACACTTAAATATATTATTTAAGAAACTGAAGAAATGACCTGAAATTTATCAGTTGATACAGGTGATTTTACTGAAAATGCTATGTTACTTCAGTTAAGAACATGTGTATAATCTGATAAGCAACAATAATCAAGTACCTGGAATCTCTCCTTCTAGGCTAGCTTTGTTTCAGCTGTTATTCTGGGAGACTTTACTGACTGCTGATTTCTCCCCCACAGATCCAGCTAACAGATTTTTCAGTTTGTCTTCTTCCACAGGAAACTGAGCATTCTTTTAAATTTTCATTAGCTATTATATATAAGCACTAAACTCCTCATCAGGCAGATAGATCATTCTCCAAAGCACAGCACTTACCTTCCTGACTCACACTCAGTGGCTCCAGGTAATAAAACCTCTTCTCAAGGCCTTTTAAGTCCCTAACAAGTGTACATGCCCGGTGGCTGCCCCACTTGTTTGTGCCACTTTCAAATAGATTTCATTTCTTTGATTCATTTACCATAACAGCTAGCAGAGACAATGTGAGTAGCCATAGAAGCACAAAATTTCTAATTTCCCTCTCTTGTTAATTAATTATAATAATAATGATTTTCAGGCAACAATACTTAAATGTAAGAGCTTATATTAAAAGTGCATGACCTCACCCCAAAACCTATATAATCACTCAACTGAAGCACCGGCACTAAATAGCCACTATGAACCAAGAGTCAGATAAAGAATGAGGGGTACAGAAAGGATGAAACTTGTTCTTCTAATAGGGAGAAGGGTGATGATGAGTGAACACAGGTAAAAATCTAGCATGCCAGTGTGTTCATCCCGTAGCTATGGGGGGCGGGGGAGCACAAAACAGTTGTACAGTCATGGTGGGTATACCTTAATGAAGAACAAGAGTGTTTGATGAGAATTCCCATCACTATGAAAAGAAGTATAAGGATCTTGAGGAGGAACCCAAGGAGGAATTTTTTTGGAATTCCAACAAATTAAAAAAAAAAAAAAAAAAAAAAAAAAAAAACTGCAATACTGATTATCAGTAGGCATTTGGGCAAATCTTGCTATACGTGATTTTTCCCCGTATATAAGAATAAAAATAGAATGATTGTTTGTGTTCTGTCATTTTATTTTTAAGTTTTCATGTTTATATTATTTTATGTCACTGAGTAATTTGTTAGATAACAATATAGTATGTTTTGTCCTCCATGTGATATTACATTGTGGGTGTCTGTGTCTGTGTTTCTGTTTGTGTGCATGTGTGTTTGAAAACTTTTTACTTTGTTGCATTCAGTTAGAATTACTTTTGTCATTTAAAATGGTTGAATTATATATAACATTCTCAGTTATACATTTATATTTTGAAGTATTTTATGCCTTTTTACTTTTGCTACTTAAAATTAAATGAAGTTAAAAAAATTACCAACACTTCGTGAATAAAAGGCATTTGCTCCCAAATTCATAAGAACAAATGACTGACCAATTAGCATTGAGATTTATTGTCCTTTGAGAATATCCCCAGTACAGCATAAGAAATTCTGACTTGAAGGTGCATCTGAAATCTTATCACTTACATGCTTTGACTAATAAGAAACAAATCAAAGACTTGCACTGTTTATTAAAGTTGCTTAATTGACTCAGCACTGAGAACAGAAGTAGAGACTGAAATTCACTCTTAGGGAGGGAGCCGAATCTCTCTAGGTAATTCCATTTTGATTCATTGGATAAATTTTCACCTGTGAATATTAAATGGTAAACTTGTTCACCTCCGTCAAAAAAAAAAAAAAAAAAAAAAAAAAAAAAAAAAAAAAAAAAAAAAAAAAAAAAAAAAAAAAAAAAAAAAAAAGAAAGAAAAAGAAAAAAAGAAGAAAAAAACATGTTTAAACTTTCCATCCTGACATAACTCTATGGAAAGTCATATCATTTGAAATCTAATTAGTGTTTAATAAGCCATTTGAAAATGATGTCATTCAACTCTCACAATTTAATCCTGCTCTTTCAACACCTGCTGGTATTTCTCAACAGTAATTATTTCATGACAAAGAGAGGTCTGAATGACTTCCTATTAGCATAAGCAGCTCTTGTAACTACTTGATATTGTTTCCTCCTGAAGAAGTATTAGTCATCTTTCCTTGCTTTTATAAATGAGGATCTGCTCAAGACATAAAGATATTTGCTCTTAGTGGAGAAAAATTCATCTCCTAGCATAAAATTTTAGATGGTCCTAGGAATCATCTTAAAAGATTCTTTAACTACCATCAGTTTATTTTTAGAAAAATGGCATATCAGGCCATTTTATGAGCACAGAATTTTCCCTACAACTATAATGTCAAAACGAAGTAGAGCGCTTTCTTTAAGTTGAACCTTAGCACAACTCAAAGTGTCAAATGATTGTCAAGTATTTATTGAACCATTGTTTAACTTGTTGAGTGACTGATCACTTTGATTTTCACTCCACTTTGACATTTTTCTCTTCCTTATGATTAGTTTTAATCACAATATCAATTTCTGCCCAAGAAGAAATGATATCTCACAAAGCTACTGAGAAATGATATCGAGGTACTTAAACAAAGATGTGATTATAGGGGGTTTCTGTCACATAGAAGAAAGGAAAGAAATGCTTCACTTGTTCTGTTCTAGTTATAGAACTGTGCCAACTTCCCATTGCCTTGAATATGCCATTATAAGACAACTCTAACTGTTCGAAAAGGAAGATTATTAACTCAGATTTTTCTTCCTGGTCTTCCCATGATATTTCTCAGTTTAGAAATTATTCCAGAATTTTCAATTTGCAAGGGAAGTAAAATCTGTGGTAGCTACATGTACCAATTTGATTTTACCATTCGTGTGTTTACAGTCTCACAATTCGTTGACAGATATGAATATTCTTTAATTAAATGCTTTATTTTCAAGAAATTACATGAGATCAGTTAGTTTTCATCTACAAAGTGAAATACATGACTGTTACACTATCTTTACAAATGAGTCACAATGAAATAATGTTTGTAAAATAAAGTATTTTTTAATCAAGTTAAGCTTCAACAATATTCTTTCAAATTCTCATTTGTACGTAACTCAACTGGATAAGTATAATGCAATAAGATAGTGTGGTAGCCACATTTAATTAATTATGTGTGCCATGTTTATTCTCTGGATTCTCTTATGGAATCTATCACATTAGTACAATGACAGTTTATTCTTAATGTTGAAATAAATTTGTACTTCCTGTGCATGAATTGTTTGTAAGCTGGTTTCTAAGCTACACATTTTTTCTACTAAATAATATTTTTATGGATACACCAGGAACACTCTGAGTTGCTGAATACAGTTTTATGGTTGGCTTTAGTGATAACATTTATAACTTTATCCCCTTTAAGATTATGCAAGACACTTAGGAAGCTTTTTTAAGGGTGAAGTTCAGTAAATTATTGTGATGTTCTTGTTTAATCTTTGTTGCAAAAATACATAGAAAATGTAAATGATAACAGTTTTGGAAAATGAATATTCAGTAGCATAAGTAGATGTGACTGATTGTCAAGTTGACAAGGAGTGTACTTGTTCTGGGTAATCATGCTTGTCATTCTGACTTGATTAAAATCACCTAAAGGGAAAACAAGGGTCACTCCTGTGAGGCACTCTCATGACCAACATAACTAGTTGGGAGACCCACCATAAATATGGGTAGCATATCTGTTTATATCCCAGAGAAAGGACAGAAAAAGAAACACTTCACTTTTATACTTTTTGCCTTCATTCCTGCTAATGAGTCCATCTAAACCTTTGTTGTCACTGCTAAACTCCTTCACTGAAAATAGAAGTAGCTTTCTCAGTGTTGTAGACTTAAATGGGAAGATTACAGAAATAACATCATTACAAATGAGTTATTAAACACTAATTAGACTTCAAATGGTGTGAATCTCCAAAAACATATGTTGGGATGGGAGAGTTTAAACATGATTATTATTATTATTATTATTATTATTATTATTATTATTATTATTATTATTAGGTAAACAGATTTACAATTTAATTGTCATAGGTGAAAATTTATCCAATGAATCAAAAAGGGATTACCTATATTCCCACCCCCTACCAACCAGTAAGGATGTGTTTCAGTCTCTACTTCTGTTCCCAGTGCTGAATCAACTAAACAATTGGACAGTGTTGACCTGGTGTTACTTATATTTCCTTTTTTATATTATTAGTTTTTTTTTATTGATTAGGTATTTTCTTTATTTACATTTCACGTGTTATCCCCTTTACTGGTTTCCCCTCTGAAAACCCACTATCTTATCCCCCCTCCCATTGCTCAGCAACATAACCACTCCAGCTTCTCTGTCCTGACATTCCCTACATTGGGACATCAAGATTTCTCAGGACCAAGGGCCTCTTCTTCCATTGATGTCCCACAAGGCCAACCTTTGCTACATAAGCAGCTGGAGTCATGGGTCCCTCCATGTGTACTCTTTGGTTGGTGGTTTAGTCCTTGGGAGCTCTGGGGCAGGGGGTACTGGTTGGTTCATATTGTTTGTCCTACTGGGCTGCAAGCTCCTACAGCTCCTTTGGTCCATTTTCTAGCTCCTCCATTGACAACCTTGTGATCACCCCAATGGTTGACTGAGAGTATCCACTTCTGTGTTTGTCAGGCAATGTCAGAGTCCCTCAAGAGACAGTTATATCAGGCTCCTATCAGCAAGAAATTGTTGGCATCCATGATAGTGCCTGGATTTGGTGACTGTATATGGGATGGATCCCCAGGTGGGGCAGTCTCTGGATGGTCTGTACTTCAGTCTCTGCTCCATACTTTGTATCTCCTCCCATGGGAGTTGTGTTCCCCCTTCTAAGAAGGACTGAGGTATCCATACTTTGGTCTTCCATCTTCTTGAACTTCATGTGAATTGTTCCTTGAGCATTCTGAGATTCTGGGCTAATATCCACTTATCAGTGGGTGCATAAAATGTGGGTTCTTTTGTGATTCAGTTACCTCACACAAGATGACATTTTCTAGTTCCATCAATTTGCCAAATAATTTCATGAATTCATTGTTTTTAATAGCTGAGTAGCATTGCTGTGTAAATGTACCATATGTTCTATAGTCATTCCTCTGTTCTATAATCATTTCCAGCTTCTGGCAATTACAAATAAGGCTGCTATGAATATAGTGGGACATGTGTCCTTATTAAATGTTGGAGCATATTCTGGGTATATGCCCAGAGGTGGTATTACTGTATCCTCAGGTAGTACTATGTCTAATTTTCTGAGGAACCGTCAAAATGATTTCCACAGTGGTTGTTCCAGCTTGAAATCCCACCAGCAATGGAGGAGTGGTCCTCTTTCTCCACATTCTTGCCAGTATCTGCTCTCACTTGAGTTTTTGATCTTAGCCATTCTTACTGGTGTGAGGTAGAATCTCAGGGTTGATTTCATTTGCATTTCCCTGATGACTAAGGATGTTGAACATTTCTTTAGGTTCTTCTCAGCCATTTGATATTCCTCAGTTGAATTTTATAAGGTTATTTGGTTATCTAGAGTCTAGTTTCTTGAGTTCTTTGTATATATTGAGTATTAGCCCTCTATTGGATGTATGGTTGGTAATGATCTTTTCCCCATCTGTTGGCCTTTTTGTGTTCTTGACAGTGTCTTTTGCCTTACAGAAGCTTTGCAATTTTATGAGGTCCCATTGGTCAATTCTTGATCTTCTATCATAAGCCACTGGTGTTCTGTTCAGGAAATTTTCCACTGTGCCTATATATTCATGTTCAAGGCTCTTCCCCACTTTCTCTTTTATAAGTTTCAGTGTATCTGGTTTTATGTGAAGGTCCTTGATCCACTTATACTTGAGCCTTGTACAAAGAGATAAGAATGAATCAATTTGCATTCTTCTATATCCTAACTGCCAGTTGAACCAGCACCATTTTTTTTAAATGCTGTCTTTTTTCTACAAGATGATTTTAGCTCCTTTGTTAAAGTTTAAGTAACCATGGGTGTGTGTATTCATTTCTGAGTCTTCAATTCTTTGCAATGATCTACCTGACTGTCACTGTACAAATACCATGCAGGTTTTATCACTATTTCTCTAGAGTTCAGGGATGTTGATTTCCCCAGAAGTTATTTTATTGTTGAGTATAGTTTTGTCTGTCCTGGGTTTTTGTTATTCCAGACGAATTTGCAAATTGCCTTTTTCTAACTAGATGAAGAATTGAGCTGGAATATTGATGGAGATTGCATTGATTCTGAAGATTGCTTTTGGCGACATGGCCATTTTCACTATATTTATCCTGCCAATCCATGAGCATGGGAGATCTTTCCATCTTTTGAGTTGATTTCTTTCTTCAAAACCTGAAGTCTTATCATACAGATCTTTCACTTGCTTAGTTAGAGTCACACCAATATATTTTATATTATTTGTAACTATTGTGAAAGGTGTTGTTTCTCTAATTTCTTTCTCAGCCTGTTTATTCTTTGAGTAGAGGAAGGCCACTGATTCATCATTTTATATGCAGCCACTTTGCTGAAGTTGTTCATCAGGTTTAGGAGTTCTCTGGTGGAGTTTTTGGGGTCACTAAATTAAACTATCTTATCATCTGCAAATAGGGACATTTTGATTTATTCCTTTCCATTTTGCATCTGTTTGACCTCTTTTTGTTGGGTAATTGCTCTGATTAGGATTTCAAGTACTATATTGGACAGGTAGGGAGAGAGTGGACAACCTTTTCTATTTCCTGATTTTAGTGGGGTTGATTCAAGTTTCTCTCCATTGAGTGTGATGTTGGCTACTGGTTTGCTCAATATTGCTTTTACTATGATTCAATATGGGTCTTGAATTCCTGATATTTTTAAGATTTTTATCATGAACTGGTGTTGGAATTTGTCTAATGCTTTCTCAGCATCTAATGAAATGATCATGTAATTTTTATCTTTGAGTTTGTTTATATAGTAGATTACCTTGATGTATTTCTGTATATTGAACCATCTCTGCATTCCTGGGATGAAATCTACTTTTTCATGATGGACCCATGTCTCTAGCTACATATGCAGCGGAGGATGGCCTAGCTGAACATCAATGGGAAGAAAGGCCCTTTGTCCTATGGAGGTTCCATGTTTCAGTGTGGGGGAATGCCAGGGGCAGGAAGCAGGAGTGAGTGGTTGTTGAGCAAGGAGAAGGGGGAATACATAGGGGGAGGTAACCAGGAAAGGGGATAACATCTGAAATGTAAATAAAGAAAATATCCAAAAAAAAAAGAAAAGTAGCATTTCAAGTTTTCAAGCCTGGGGATAAGTGAGAAACCAGGAGGAGAAAGTGAGGAGGAGAGAGAAGACACCATGTGTTAGCTGAATTAAAACGTGGCCCTGAGGGCTGGCCAATTGGAGTGAAGAGCAGCCCAAATGAAGCATAGTAAGTAGTAATTAATAATTTGGGGTTATCGATAGGAAATTAGGTTTTAATAATATAGAGGGTAGATATATGTCCAGCTATTGTGCTGTGTAAAGTGTACTCTAAATATAACAGTTGTATATACCTTTTATCTGGGAATTGATTGGTCAAGGTGGGGTAGAAACACCAGATTGAGATGAAACTTTTCTATACCATATTGTCACCAAACATGAGACAAAATGTAATCCTTAGTGAGGTAACCCAATCACAAAAGAAGTCATTGGACATGCGCTCACTGATAAATAAATATTAGCCCAGAAACCTAGAATACCCAAGATATGATCTGCAAAACACAAGAAAATCAAGAAGGAAGACCAGAACGTGGATACTTCATTCCTCCTTTGAATAGGAAACAAAATACCCATGAAAGGAGTTACAGAGACAAAGTTTAGAGCTAAGATGAAAGGATGGACCATACAGAGACTAACCCACCGGGGATCCATCCCATAATCAGTCACTAAACTCAGACACTATCGCATAGGACAGCAAGTGTTTACTGAAGGGACCCTGATATAACTGACTCCCACAGAAGTGGATGCTCACNAATAGGAAACAAAATACCCATGAAAGGAGTTACAGAGACAAAGTTTAGAGCTAAGATGAAAGGATGGACCATACAGAGACTAACCCACCGGGGATCCATCCCATAATCAGTCACTAAACTCAGACACTATCGCATAGGACAGCAAGTGTTTACTGAAGGGACCCTGATATAACTGACTCCCACAGAAGTGGATGCTCACTGTCATCCATAAGAGGGAGCACGGGGCCCATATTGGAGAAGCTAGAGATAGAACCCCAAGAGCTGAAGGGGTCTGCAACCCTAGAAGAGGAACAACAATATGAACTAATCAGAACCCCCAGAACTCGTGTCTCTAGCTCCATATGTAGCAGAAGATGGCCTAGTCGGCCATCATTGGGAGGAGAGGCCCCTTGGTACTGCAATCTTTATAAGCCCCAATACAGTGGAACGCCAGGGCCAAGAAGTAGGAGTGGGTGGGCAGGGGAGCAGGGAAGGGGAGAAGGGAGGGGATTTTCGGGATAGCAGTTGAAATGTAAATTAAGAAAATATCTAATAAAAAATGCTGAAAAAATTAATTGAGATTCTCAAATGGAAAACACATGTTGTTCCTTTAAGATTAGTCAGTGGGGAAAATTGGTATCTTGGCATAGGTGCACAGTTTTGCTCTAAGTCAGGTTAGGTTCAGTACTATGGCAAAATGCATTTTAATCTGGTATGCCTGATTCTAGGGTTCCCATCTTAAGTTAAGACACAGCTCTGCTTTCTAAAGTAAACCAAATAACACACCGAGCAGCAGGCTCAAACTTCAGCATAGGTCTTCTCAAATGCTGTTCTACATTGCCTTGGAGATACAGCTCAATCAAACAGATGCTTCAAGCCCCTACTATACAATGAAACAATATCATGATGCTCAGAGTTTCTACGTTTTCAGAATCTACACTGTAAATTAATGGGTAACTTGTTTAGTTTCAAACTACAACTTTTACAAACTGGTTATATGTCATATACTTTTTCATAAGAGTGTTTAACATTAACTATATTTGCTTTAGATGCACATTAAAATTTGCTATAAAACCATGCTATAGATACAGTACACATTCACTTAGCATCATCTTAAGTGTTTTAATGTATAAATACTAGAATACATGATAATCATATGTGTCATTTCTTGTGTGTAAATTATGTCTGCAAGATTAATTACACTAAAGGGAGTGCACTGAATGTCATTCTCAGGGTCTATATGAATTTACCCACTCACCCATGTGTAAATAAGTCAATATATCATAGGCTTGTCCAGACAGTGTAACTACTGTTTTATGTTTCCTGGTTAGTTAAAAAATGTTCCTGAGTAAACCTTTAATGTGGGCATATTGAATATTGATTATTTTGAGCAGAAAATCATTTGAAGTCTTCTCATTTTCCCTGAATAGTTTGGACATATTCTTTGTGAATTTTTATATTGTACTTTTAATCCTTTTTTATTGATTTTTCTGATTTGTTATGAAGTAAGTTACAATGTCCTTGTCATTCTTTCGCTGGTATGTAATGATGCTTTGTAAGCATGTTCTGGTATTGTTCTCTTTATTTGTTTACGTACTACCCCAAATATCAAGACTCCCATGCTCTGAGCTTGAAGATCCCAATTTTTTTCCCAAGACAAGGTTTCTCTGTATAGCCCTGACTGTCCTGGAACTCACTTTGTAGACCAGGCTGGCCTTGAACTCTGCCTGCCTCTGCCTCCTGAGTGCTGGGATTAAAGGCATGCGCCACCACTGCCCAGCTGATCCCAATTCTTTTCTCCCTGGGAATTTTCCTTTGTGTTACATAGGTGTCATGTCAGGAGTCTTCTGATTGTGTCTTTCCAAGAATAACATTGACGATAAGTGTTGAGAATGCATGGGTACCAATTGAGTTTTGCTTCTGCACTGTTGTTCTGCACCTTTATTTCTCCTTGCCTATCATAATGCCCGTTGATCTATTCATGGCTGTCTATAAATCTAATTTTATTAGAACTTTGATGTCTTAATTACATATGCTTTCATTTTAAACTCTGAAGAATTTATTTATCAAAGAATTGTTTAAACAACATGGGACTGATTCTGATTTTTCATGACAGTCAATACATTCTGTGTTTGTTACACTTTCAGCACATTCTGAAACAGATGCACCCTTTTTGGCTTGAGCACCAATCAATTAAACTATCTCCAGGCACATTGAGTCTTGGTATCTGCTTTACTTGGTGTCTTACAGTTTCCATTCCTGTGAAGAGACACCATGATAAAGTCAACTCTTTTTTCAGTTTTTTAATTATTCAATTTATACCCCATTCACTGAACTCTCAGCCACCCTGACAGGCAATCTTTCCCTCCCTCATCCCTCAATGCCCTTCTTCTCTGAACATGTGGGTGCCCGAAACATGTGCTCCATCCTGACACTGAATTCCTCTCCTACTGAGGCCATTAAGGCTGACCAGCTAGAAAACATATCCCATAGACAGACAACAGGTTTCAGGATAGCCCCATGCCAGTTTTTCAAGACCCATATGAAGATCTAGCTGCACATATGCTAGATATATACAGGGAGGCCTAGGATGAACTTGAGAATATTCTATCATTGGTGGTTTGGTCTCTGAGAGCCCCAAGGTTCCAACATAGTTGACTCTGTTGGATTTCCTGTGGAATTCCTTTTCCATTCAGGGTCTGCAATCCTTCTTCCTATTCTTTTTTTTTTTTTTTTTCATGCTCATTTGATTCATGATATCTACTGGTTTAATTATTTCTCTGTTTAGTTTTGTCAGGATGACCTGATGATTAGTGAGAGTGGGGTTTAAAAGTTTCCCACTATTAATGTGTGAGGTTTGATCTGTGTTTTAAGCATTAGTAAAGTTTCTTTTAAAATGTGGGTGGCCTTGTGTTTGGAGCATAGATGTTCAGAATTGAGATATCATTTTGTTAGGTTTTTCCTTTGTTGAGTATGAAATACCTTCCACTTTCTCTTTTGTTTAATTTTTATTTAAAGTCTATTTTATTAGATATGAAGGTTGCAACTCCATCTTGCTTCTTGAGTCCATTTGCTTGTGCAACTTTTCAAGGCCTTTATTCTGAGGTAAATTCTATCTTCATTGCTGAGGTATGTTTCATGGGTATACAGCAGAATAATAATTCTGTTTTCTTATCCATCCTGTTTTCCTATGTCTCTTTTTGGGGGAATTGACTCCATTGAATTTGAGAGATATTAAAGACTAGTTATTGTTATTTCCTGTTATTTTGATGTTGGTGGTATTAGATTGTGTTTGTGTGTGTTTGTGTGTGCATGAGTGTGTGTATGTGTGCTTTCCTTGTTTATGCTGGTGCAGAATATTTATTTCCTGTGTTTAGCTGTATGTAGTTATTGTCCTTGAGTTAGAATTTTCTTCTAGTATTTTCTGTAAGACTATATTTGTGGATGGATATTGTTTGCATTTATTTTGAATATTCTTTAGATTTATTTCGAAATATCTTGTTTTCTGTATCTATGGTGACTGAAAAATTCACTGGGTATAGTAGTGTGGGCTGGCATTTGTCATGTCTTATGGTCTGCAAGACATCTGTCCAGGTCCTTCTAGCTTTTAGAATTTCTGTTGAGAAACCAGGTTTAATTCTGATAGGTCTGCCTGTGTTTGTTACCTGTCATTTTCCCTTGCTGCTTTTAATATTCTTTCTTTGTTCTGTAGATTTTGTGTTTTGATTAATATGTGGCAGGAGGATTTTATTTTCCTGTCCAGTCTAATTGGTATTCTATGTGCTTCTAATATGTGTATAGGCATCTCTTCTTTTGGTTGGGAAAGTTTTCTTCAAATATTTTCTGAGCCTTGGAGCTGACAGTCTTCACCTTCATTTATTACTATTATTCTTAGGATAGGTCTTTTGACAGTATCCCAGACTTCCTGCATGTTTTGTGTCAGAAATTTTTAGATTTAACATTTTCTTTGACTGATGTATCACTTTCTTTTATTGTGTATTCTATGTCTGAGATTCTGTCTTCCATTTTCTGTATTCTGTTGGTGACATTTGCATCTTCTCTCCCTGTTCTCTTCCCTGGGTTTTCCATCTCCAGTATTTCCTCAGTTTATGTTTTCTTTATTGCTTCTATTTAAACTTTTAGGTCTTTCAATGTTTTATTCCTTTCATCTATTTAGTTGTATTTTCCTATTTTTCTTTAGGGAATTTATTTGTTTCTTCTTCTGTTTGATTGTGCCTTACTGAATTTCTTTTTTATGTTTTAATTTATTTATTTATTTATTTATTTATTTATTTATTTATTTATTTATTTATTACATTTCAGTCATTACACCCCTCCTGGTCTACACTCCAACAGTTCTATTCCTCCTCTGGCCTGTCTCCAAGAGGATGTCTCTACCTCCCCCTATCCCACCTGACTACCCACCCCCAGATTCCCCTACTCTCTGGTACCTCAATTTCCTGGAGGGTTATGGTATCATCTGTCATTGAGGCCAGATCAGGCAATCCTCTGTATATGTGTTGGGGATCTTGTTCCAGCTAGTGTATGCTGCCTGATGTTGGCTCAGGTAGTAATATGTCTAATTTTCTGAGGAATAGCCACTGATTTCTGCAGTGGTTGTACCATTTTGCATTCCACCAGCAATGGAGGAATGTTCCTCTTTCTCCTTATCCTCTCCAGCATCTGCTGTCACCTGATTTTTTTATCTTAGCCATTCTTACTGGTGTGAGGTGGAATCTCAGGGTTGTTTTGATCTGCATTTCCCTGATGACTAAGGATGTTCAACATTTCTTTATGTGTTTCTCAGTCAATCTGTTGGTTGCCATTTTGTCTTATTGACAATGTCCTTTATATTACAGAAGCTTTATAATTTTATAAGGTCCCATTTGTCAATTCTTGATCTTATAGCACAAGCCATTGGTGTTCTTTTGAGGACTGTTTGTCATATGGATAGCTTTCCTTACAGGATGTTCTTATAGTAGTAGGTATTTGGAAAGCATGTTAACCTTGATGATCCTGGTGTGGCAGGCCTCTGATGGCTATATTTTGCTGTATAACTCTGTATCTGCAGGTGTATGTTTCAGGATCCAGAGGTCTGTATGGTTCAGGAGCTGCAGGTCTAATGAAGGTGTGGGAAGAAGGAGTAAGAGAATGGAAGTCCTCCTGAGATAGCAGCCTGCTTAGGATAGCTTCTTTGAAACTCATAAAATGAAATTGAGACTGGCTTACTCATTCAGAGGTTCATTCCATGTAGTGGCTAGTTTTGTTTGTCGCCTTGACACAAGCTGGACTTATCACAGTGAAAGGAGCCTCCACTGAGGAAAGTCTTCCATGAGATCCAGCTGTAAGGCATTTTCTCAATTAGTGTTCAAGGGTGGGAGGATCCATTGTGAGTGATGCCATCCCTGGGCTAGTAGTCTTGAGTTCTATAAGGAAGCAAGCCATTAAGTAATATCTCTCTATGGCCTCTGCATCAGCATGTCCCTCCATATTCCTGCCCTGTGATATCACTTCCTTTGGTGATAAACAGGAATGTGCACAAGTAAACTGAGTAAATTCTCCCCTCCCTGAGTAAATTCTCCCCTCCCCAACTTGCTTTTTGATTACGATGTTTGTGCAGGAATGGAAACACTGACTAAAACAGTCCATTAAAAGCATAGCAAGAAGCATGTGAGCAGACATGTTACTGGAGAATGAGTTGAGAGTTCTTCATCTTTATATGAAGACAACTCTCCTCAAGCAGCTATGAAGAAGCTCTTGTTCACAATGTGTGGAGCATCGAAAGAGACCTCCAAAGTCATCCCCAAAGGGACATACTTCCTCCAATAAGGGTACACCTCTTAAGAGTACCACTCCCTGTGGGATAAACATTCAAACCATCATTCTTGGTCCAATAAATTTTCTTCTAACAGGAATATTTGAAAAATATAATTTAAACCTCAAAAATGTATAAGGTAACACAACAGGGTTAAAATATTTTCTGAAGTGTAGCAGCCAAATCTATTATTGGATGACTACACTAGCTATGCCATTCCAGAAGACAGTATTTTACAATCCTTTTCATTATTTCTCAGATTTTACATTTTTTCTGCTTCCTCTTCCACACTAATCTCTAAGTCTTTTTTTGATATTTTCTTTATTTATATTTTAAATGTTATCTATCCCCTTTCCCAGTCCCCCCACCCACCCAGAAACTCCTATCCCATTGCCCCTGCCACTGCTTCTATAAGGGTGTTCCTCCACCTACCCACAGACTCCAGCCTCCCTGCCCTTGATTCCCCTACACTGGGGCACCTATCTAGCCTTCATAGGAACAAGGACCTCTCCTCCTAGTGATGCCTGACAAGGCCATCCTCTGCTATATATGCAGCTGGAGCCATGTGTACTCCTTTGATGGTAGCTTAGTCCCTGGCAGCTCTGGGGGTTCTGGTTGGTTGATATTGATTTTCTTCCTATGGGGTTGCAAACCCTTTCAGCACCTTCAGTGCTTTCTCCAACTCCTCCATTGGGGACACTGTGCTCAGTCCTATGGTTGTCTACAAGCATCCACCTCTTTATTTGTAAGGCTCTTTCAGGGCCTGTCAGGAGACAGCTATATCAGGCTCCTTTCAGCAAGTATTTCTTGGCATACATAATAGCTTTGGGGTTTGGTGTCTGTAAAGGATGAATCCCCAGGTGGGACAGTCTCTGGATGGCCTTTTCTTCATGCTCTACTCTATACTTTGTTTCCATATTTGCCCCTTTGAGTATTTTGTTCCCCTTTCTAAGAAGGATCAAAGCACCCACACTTTGGTCTTCCTTCTTCTTGCACTTCTTGTAGTCTGTGAATTGTATATCGGGTATTCTGAACTTTGGGGCTAATATCCACTTATCAGTTAATCCATACCATGTGTGTTCTTTTGTGATTGGGTTACCTCACTCAGAATGATATACTCTAGTTCTATCCAAATGCCTAAGAATTTCATGATTTCATAGTTTTTAATAGCTGAGTAGTACTTCATTGTGTAAATGTACCACATTTTCTGTATCCATTCATCTGTTGAAGGACATCTGGGTTTTTTTCTATCTTCTGGCTATTCTAAATAGCCTGCTATGAACATAGTGGAGCATGTGTCCTTGTTACATGTTGGAGATTCTTTTGGGTATATGGTCAGGGGTGAATCAATGGACTCAATTCCCCAATAAAAAGACATAGACTAACAGACTGAATATGTAAATATGACCCAGCATTTTTCTGCATACAGAAAACACACCTCAGTGACAAAAACAGACCCTACCTCAGAATAAAAGGTTGGAAAACAATTTTTCAAGCAAATGGTCCCAAGAAACAAGCTGGAGTAGCCATTCTAATATCAAATAATAACAATTTTCAACAAAAAGTTATCAAAAAAGATAAAGAAGGACACTTCATACTGGTCAAAGGAAAAAAAAAATCCTACCAAGATGTGAACTCGCAATTCTGACCATCTATGCTCCATGTGCAAGGACACTCACATTCTTAAAAGAAACTTTACTAAAACTGAAAGTACACATCATACCACACAATAATAGTGGAAGTCTTCAACACCCCACTCTCAGGAATGGACAGATCATGGCAACAGATCTCTGAGTCCTAAAGGAGGTAGTATAATTGTTTGTCTAGGGCTGAGCACTTAAATAGTTATTCTCTGCATTTTTGATACCTATGAATCTCAACTCATATTTGTTCATTTATATTAGCTTCTCTGATTAAGGCACGTATATGCTTTGTCTGGGCATAAATATAAATATTGAGATGGAAGTTTTTATTTATGTCAAAAACAGTATTATGTTTGGCTCTATGACTAAATCATTTTCATCCATATGATTTTGACAAGGTTTACAGTACCATATATGGATTTCCTCTGACAGAATAGGCATTAAATGCATATATATTCAGGACTGTTATGTCCTCCCAATGGCCCCTTCTCTTAATCAGTATGAAGCGACAGGTATTTTGTTTGTTTCTTTGTTTGTTTTTGAAAAAAGACATTTATTAGAACCAATGGAGTTAGCATGGTATTCCTTTAGTCGTCCTAAAGAAGAGAAAGAAATTGTGCCTTCCAGCAAATACTGCAAACCCACAGAGTCTGCATGTTGGTATAGAAAATGGTTATGGCATGCTGCTATGACCTGACATTTCGAAGAGGCAAGGATAAAGATGGAGGGTGAGGGAAATATATGTTAGAAATGAATGGCATGAATAGTTTTCAAATTATGAATTAAATAGTGTTAAGTGTCAATTTTTAAGGTCTATTCTGATTCACTTTTTTTAATTATACTATGTCAAATGAATATTTCCTGTTTTTGTTTTCTTGGAATGACTTTGCTTGTTATTTTATTCTAAAACATTATTATCTATGGTCATTAGGTATAGTTCACCCTGGCAGGAAAATGATGAGTCTTGTTTTCTAATCCAGTATGCTTCCCTTTATCTTTATATTCTAAAGTTGAGTCCATTGATTTTCTAACTTTCCATGGAAAGATATGTATTGTTTAATGTAATTTCATTGATGTAAGAGTCTTTATTTTCTGCTTTTGATGGGAAAGCTGTGATTCAGAGTTTTAAAGGGGTTTAATGCATTATGGGAGAGTACACAGCAGGAAAAGCATGTACCAGAAGTACACCACATGTCTCACTAGACTAGAAAGTAGAATACTAAAATAATCCGATTCTGGGAGATAACCTTCAAAGCACACTATAGTGACCTAATTTCTTCAGTAAAGTCTCACCTCCAAAAGATTTCCACATTTACGTAGATACCATCATCAGTTTGGGAAGAAGTACTCAGAACATTTCAGATTCTGGAAAACCTGAGACATTTTCATATGGATATCTAATGAAGTTATAGTCAGATGATATTATTTCTGTAGTCATGTGATCAACCTACACTAATATTGTCTATGCTCATTCCTTCCCATGAGTTATTTCCTCCAGTATTCTAAGTTTAGCTTGTTGTTCAAAAATTTTCTTTATTGGTGAATTTTTCTTTCTCCTTCAATTTTGAGTAATAATTTTGATTAGTATATTAATCTGACTTAGCATCTGTGGTCTTCCTGTAGTATATCCTATAGTAAGTTTTGTTTTGTTTTGTTTTTCTTCTTTGCAATTTGTAAAACTAGATATTTTCTTTATTTACACTTCAAATTATCTCCTTTCCTAATTTCCCCTCTGAAAACCCCTAACCCTCCCCCTGCTCACCAACCCACTGACTCCAGCTTCCTGGCCCTGACAGTCCCATACAGTGGGGCTGACAACTTTCACAGGACCAAGGGCCTCTCCTCCTATTGATGACCAACTAGGCCATCTTCTGCTACATATGCAGCTAGAGCCATGAGTCCCATCATGTGTTTTCTTTGGTTGGTGGTTTAGTCCCAGGGAGCTCTGGGGGTACTAATTAGTTCATATTGTTGTTCCTTCTATGGGGTTGCAAACCCCTTCAGCTCCTTAGACCCTTTCTCTACCTCCTTCATTGGGGATCCTGTGCTCAGTCCAATGGATGACTGTGAGTATCCACTTTTGTATTTGTCAGGCACTGGCAGAGACTCTCAGGAGACAGCTATATCAGGCTTCTGTCAGCAAGCTCTTGTTGGCATCCACAATAGTGTCTGGGTTTGGTGATTGTTTATAGAATGCATCTTCAGGTGGGACAGTCTCTGGATGGTCATTCCTTCAGTTTCTGCTTCACACTGTCTATGTATCTCCTTCCAAGGTATTTTCTTCCCCCTTCTAAGGACAAAACTCTTCTGACTTTCAACATTTCCACTGAAAATTTAGCTTGTGTTCTTATAGGTCTTCTTTATATCTGACTTACTTCTCTGTTTGTAGTTTCTGATATTCTGTTTTTTCTTTGCTTTTAGTGGGTTGACTATTATATGACTTTCAAAATGTAAAATCTATCTATTTGGCATTCTATATGTCTCTTGAATTGAATGGATATTTTATCAGGATTTGAACATTTTCTTCTGCATTTCTATTGAAAATGTTTTCTTTGATTTTTCACCAGAATCACTTTACCTTCTTCTATATCTATGATTCATATGTTTTTGTTTATGTAATATTTCAAATTTTCTGTGTTCTCTGGCATGTTTTTCTTTTATTTTGTTAATGTGATCTAATTCTACCACTGCATAATACCCTGGTGTTCTGTCTTCTACTTATCCCAGTCTGTTAGTGAGACTTTTGCTACAGCTTTTTACTAAAATTATTGAATTATTCATTTCAATTTTTATATCAGTCTGGGTCTTTCCAGGATTTCTCTTTATGAAATTGTACTGTCAGCAATATCTTGTATTGTTTCACTTATTTAATTTAAATATTTGTAGATTCTTTACTTAGTTCTGGCCTCATTCATGTCCTCTGAGTTACTTGGACTCAAATATAAATATGAGTAATACTTATAATTTTTCATAGCATGAGGTACAAGGTAAGTTTCTTTCATTGTGGAAAATTACTGTGGTACTCATTTTTAGAAATAATATTCTCTGACTTTACATGATATTTCTATTTTTTACAATATAATCTTGGTTTCTGTATTCAAGAAGTTGCTTGTGTCTTTTGATATACGTACTTTTCCTACTTTTGTTACAGTGGTGGTTGGAATTCTATTTGCTGTTACCACAGCATAAAAGATTTTTAGAGAATTCGGGGTATGCCTGAGGTTGTCTTTTTGTATCCAATACTGATTTGTGATTGGGGTAGTGGATTAGTCTTGCTCAGCTTTAGAAAAGCATAGTTTTTATTTGTTTGTTTGGTTGTTTTGTTTTTGTTTTATCTACCCTGCAGTACTCTGTGGAATAAGCCAGTTTTACTTTGGTATCATCAAAATCCTTGAGGACAGTACATGTAATTTATAAAATAATTATGAGAAATTATTTTGGCAGTATTAGTAAATACAGATTTCCTACTCCTAGGCAAACAAATATTAATTAGTGATGTTATCTGAACACCATGCTCTTATCACTTACCAAAAGCTTACTGTCATGTATGTCCATTCACTAATTTTAAATTAAATTTTTACATTGCATTTGCAGAGTTATTTGTTACCCTTTTATGACAGGTACTTTGAGAAACTGTTTCAAATGTTTACTTATTTGTATTTATTGTAATAAATGTCTATACGGTGCATGGTCTTTGCTCTTCAGCCAGCTTAAGGAAAAAAATAGTTTCAGAAGACTATATTCTATGTGACAGCCAGAACTTCTCTCTAGCCTTTGTAGCTTTAACTAGCCTGCTTAAATAATAGCTTGAAAATGAAAATTTAGAGTAGTATATTGTATTTCATTTCAACAACTTAGTTCCCATGTCAGAAAACATTACCTTTTGAGCATCATAATAAGCTAGATCACTTGTCATCATTTAGACAGCTGACAGGAAAAAGTTCAAAGCCATGAAAATGCTCTTGTTAGAATCAATTTTCAAAATAGTTTGTAGACTTACATACTATAAATATTACTAACCTACAAAATGTATCAATTGGACAGATTTGTATATGCTTGCCTTTTTGTCTAGTATGTCTCGTTTTTGAGCTTATACCATCAATAGAAAATACTTAGTAAACTTTTTAAATGTTACATAACATTATAAAATGTTAAATTATAGAAATAAACAGAATCAAATCTGAGGAATAATTTAACAATATCTATATTAAACAATGCATTTTTTCTCAAAAACAAAGACTTCTGTCAACACCACATTGAGCCTTAAAATTTTGGTGAAAATTTTCCATAAGAATGAATTATATTTTATCTAAAAGCTTGAAAAATAAAATCACTTTTCCTTCTTTGTGATAAACTCTTTATTATTTATACATATTAAAGAAAAAATCTTCTATCATTCTTTCTATTACTTAAATTTTCAAGATGCCTGAAAAGAGGACTCCCAGATGATTGGCAAGACCAACACACAAACTGCTTGAAGCCATGACCAACTTGATACATTTCAGGATGGGGAAGCCTCTTGACCCTTTCTTGCTTCACTCATCTCTTACTATTGCTCCTCAGGAGTGCAGTTCTCTGTTTAATATTTTGTCCTCATTCCTTAGAGAATGAGAGGTTAGGTAAGGAAATTGCTGGATAGAAAGAAATAAATAGCTTACCTAGTCTTCTCATGTCGTCTTCTACTTTCCAATGTCAAATTCCTGGGTATAGTTTGTATACAGTTAGCCTGAAAATTGTAGAAGCCTAAGTGATGATGGTGACATGAAAAGTATCATTTCCCTTATGTTAAAACTCAGTAGAAATTTACTTGCCTCCAATTCTAAGTTCTATGTTATAAAATGCTCATCATCAATCTAAACTCAAATAATAAAAGAAGTGAAATCAATATACCAAATGAGGAAGAAGCAGTTTTAAATCCCACAGTTAAATCAATCAATTGGGTATTAATTAAATATTCAATAAAAACAATTCTCTCACTTGCCAAAGTCTGTTTTGTCAGATATTTTTAGCCTCTAGTAAGTGTCTCCTTAAATAGCAAAGGACACATGAAACTGGTCATCCAATGTGCTCATACAATACTGGATATCCATCCTGTATCCTGTAGTAGAATGTCCACATCCTGCATTTCTCTGTGAAAATTCTGCATTACAAGCATTAACATAGTTTCTTAGTTTTAGTCTTTATTATTTATGTATACAGCTCTTGAGGACACTGTTGGCTACATTAGGGAGAAATATATGTATGCTAATTCCTTAATACATGAGAGTTTTCTATCACCATTTGAGAATCTTTAAGGAGATAGCAATCATTCATTTACATTTTTACCATTGATATCAATGAATACAATAGAAGCTCTAGAAAGCTTTAATATTCCCGTATATTTGTTTCCTTAAAAAATACCTTAAACCTTCTAGTCTTTATTTAAAAAAAAAAAAACATACAAAGGAGATAGAAATAATAGTATTAAAATACACAAGTTGAAGAGCTAGCATGTTGTTCTGTTCTTGAATTTATCCACTCATAATGGTTTATGCCTGCTTTAAACCCAGATTAAAATAAGTTTAAAACACTCTGTTTCTATTAGGTAGAAAATTTCATAGCTTGTTTTTTTGGGTTGGATATAAAGGGTTTTTTTTTTTTTTCATATTGGAAAACTGTACTCAACAAATAATTATCTCTACAATCTTTTTAACTGCAAGAGTAATGGTTCAATCTCAAGTATATTTAAAATATTGTACTCCTTTGGCAGATGGTATCTAATATTAAATGCCTTTTTCCAATGAGTGCGAATAATATATAAAATCTATAAGTTACCCAGGACAAGCTGTGTCCAAGAATACATCATGTAGTTCTCTAGAAAGCAAAATTACTTAGCAACGATGTCCAGTCTTAATATAGCTTCCTTGTTTGTTAGCCTTAACGCCTTAGTGAATTTCAATTTTTACAAATTAGCATTCTCAACACTGACAATTCAAGAGAATAATTTTTTTTTGTTTAACTATTATTTTAAATTTTGTCCTTTCCTTTATATAAGAACTCAGTCCTCAGGTCCCTACTTAATTTTGGAAAGCCAATGTGGCTATTTAAAAATATAGCTATTTATAAAATTTTTCATAAGAATTTTAGGAAACTATTTTTTCTAAGTGATTGGCAATCCACAGAAACCTTAATCAGAGCATTAAAAAAGTTTATCTTAAACTTACCAACATAATCCTTAAACATTATTAATACTAATTTTAGATAATTCTATAGATATCAATTCTAACAGTTTGCAGTAAATAATTTTCTCATGTATTTTAATTTTAGCATTTGATTAAATTTAGTATTTTTAAAGAATTATTTCATCAAGCAATAACTTAGTACATCTGAGAATACACGACTATACATTTTTATCCCACTAGTGTATACCGAGAAACATTAAAATAAATAGGTCCAGAGACTCATTCAATATATAGATATAGAGATAGAGATAGAGATAGAGATAGAGATAGAGATGTTAGTAACTGTTTCATTAAGCTTTCCTGACATCCATAATTACCTTGGATTTTGTAAAATCATACATTCAGAAAAAGTTCAGTAATAGTAGTTACAGGAGGAAACAAAGTTAGAGCAAACCATCTACAACATTTTACAGAATTTTTGAAAAATAATTTTATGTGTGTGACTGAGGAAATAATCACTGAGCTTTTCCATTGTGAATGCTTTTCCTTTCCTCATCGCTGTATTTTTTTTTCTTTTTCTTATTGGATATTTTATTTATTTATATTTCAAATGTTATCCCCTTTCCTTATTCCCGCTCCCAAGAATCCCCCATCCTGTCCACCTTCCTCCTGCTTCCATGAGGGTATGGCCCCACCCAAAAAATAATCATCCACAGAAGTGAATTTTCACAAAAATAATCCTTCAATAAGGATAGTGTGAGAGTCACTGACCAACTGCTCATTTGTTTTGATTATCAGAATTCATGCAAACATGCTACACATATTTGAGAGAGAAAAAAAAAATACCCCCAAAATAGAAATTCTAGAGCTGTTGCTCTCATTTCCTTCTTTCTTGATTGTACAACATTGAAAACTGGAGATGGCTAAAACATTACTCTTCCACATTGCCTTTATAATTATGCTTATGTAGTGAGAAGCTACAAGTATCAACTCAGATTTTCAAGAACCATGGTTGTGCTTACTGCTTCATGCCAAAAGATGCAAACTTGAGTAAGTTTTTGTTATGTGCTGACAGTTTCCAGTGGCAGAAATGATTTTGGATTCATTTGCTCATTAACAGAATAATATCTTTGACAAGCAAGTCATGGTTTTCCACTGATTGGATAAAAATGAATGCCAGAGAGTGAAATGAATTCACGACAGGCACATGTAACACAAGGAATCTCATGTGATCAGTGTCTAATAGTAGCTGTGAGTTCATTCTTAGCTCCTGAAGTACACTGAAGACAAGAACCACGAGCCACACATACTTGGGACAAAACAGTTGGAAATAACATTTTCCTCTTTCTACCATGTTTCATATGAACATCATGCAGTGTGGATTTCAATGATCATCTACAAAAAGTATACACAAGATACAAATTTTAAATTACTGAACCACTCTACTTAAAACAACCTGTTCTCGTTACAAAAGTTGTTAATTTAGTTATTCTAGTTGTTGATTTTGTTGTTGTTGTTGTTGTTATTCTTTACTTACTTAATATGTATTCCAACTAGTCCTTTTATAAACTTTCCTTCTAAAAGAAACAAGGAAATGCCTTGTTTACTGAGCTATAAGTTCTTGTGGTTGAAGAATCATTGAAGTCATTTTACATGGTATTTAGTATAATAATTGATTTTTAATATGGTGAAAATAATGGAAATTGAAGCAAGCATTTTAACTATCTGGAAACTTCTATTTTCATTTTTTAAAATTTGAGACCTTATTACTTTCATTCACAGAACTTAAGTTAAAAGAGTAAATTAACTTATTATAAAGGTTTAGACACATATAAGCACACTTGCCATTATTTCTGAAACCATATTTAATATTTCATGAAATGAAGTTTGCATTACAATTTAGATGTCTTGTACTAATTTATGAAGGCTGTGCTGAGAATAAGGTTAAATAGGGTGCCACAAACTATTCAAGTTCCTGGGCATATATTATGTATTAATATATCTGAATTTTCATCTAAAATACATGTGTATATTACTGGTATCAGTAATTTTTTGACTCAAAGTAATACAGTGTCAAAATATTCCAAATCAATTTATAGAATTTTTACACACACACACACACACACACACACACACACACACACACACACACATTGTTTATATATATATATATATATATATATATATATATATATATATATATATATTTCAGATACAAGACAAGATGTTCTTAAATGGCCCCCCATTGTGATGAAATATCTTCCTTCATGTTTGCCATTGACAAAGGAGTACACATTAATCCAGCAGCTTGTATACCAGAGGATGGCTTTGTCATGTATCAACGGAAAGAGAGGTTCTTGGTCCTATGAAGGCTCAATAGATGCCCCAGTGTAGGGGAATCAAGAGTGGGAGGTGAGAGTGGATGGGTAGGTGGAGGAACACCCTCATAGAAGCAGGGGGAGGTTGGATGGGATAAGGTGCTTCCAAAAGAGAGGAAAACTGGGAAAGTGGATAACATTTGAAATGTAAATAAAGAAAATATCCAATAAAAACTTGAGATGGATGGGTGACACCATCCCTCAACTCGGGGCTATGCCTATCTATTTGAGGTGGACTCTATAGGTACTATCTCACCTTTGTTGGATTTTAGTTAATGTCATCCACAGTGGGTCCTGGGAATATCCTGCTTCCTTGCTGCCTGGGATTTTCTAGCTTTTATTTTTAAAACAGATTATGCTAATAGAAAAGAATGAACAAATCAACAAGACATTTTTGCTATTTTTTTTTTTTTTGGTCACTCTTCACATCACCAGCACTTCAGAGCCTGCCATGAATTGGTCATTCATCACCATTATGGCTACATTGACAGGGTTTTGTCAATTAAACCATAGTTAAGATTCACTTTTTGTGGCATATAGTTTATGACTTTGGACAAATATAGTGAAAAGTATCCTCCTTTGCTGTATCTTTCATAGTTTTATCACTACCCAGAATCCTGTGCACTCTGCTCACTCACTTCTTTCTTCTTTGAGCACGAGCACTATCGGTTCTTCCCAATGTCTTCATAGTTTACATTTTCCAGTATGGTATATGGTTTGAATCACACAGTATATAGCTTTTGTGGATTGTATTCTTATGATAGTAATATGAAATTTAGATTAGTCAACATATTCTCAGTGGTTTATGGCTCATTTCCTTGTAGTGTGAAATTATATTTAATTGTATAAATGTGTCAATCATTTATATGCACATTGATTGCTAGAGAATTTAATCAATTAGGTACTGTCATTTATAAATATCTGCATGAGTATGATTTTTTTCAGTTTCATTAGGTAAACAGTAATGAACACATTTGTAGGGCCAAATTTTAAATCAATGTTTAGTTTTATATAAAACACTTAAACTTCCTTCTAAAGGAAATGTATAATTTGGACTCCCACCAGTAACAAGTGTGGCTTCCTATTCGCTGACTGTTGAGAACCCTTAGACATTCTCTCTGAATGTGTACCATATCTTTTACACTCAATATTTTCTCCAAGGTTATTGCTTATTTTTTCTCTCCTGACAAATTCGCACAGAGCAGAAATTTTCAGTTATTTTTTTCACATATTGTGTTACTACTCTTACATCTAATTATTCCTCAGCAAAATCATGTTTTATTTCTATTTTCCCTATTATCATCGAGAAGTTCCATGGTTTTAATTTTACACTGAGTTCCATGATCAATTTTGTGACAAGCATATTTTGAAAGTTTTGGGTATATATCTTGAGTCAGTCTTACTCTTGTTATATGGATACCTAATTACTCCAGAAACACTCATTGAACATTTGCTATCTTTTTTCATCTTATTATTATCAAAAATTGGTCATATATTAATTGATTATATTTGAATAAATATTTCTAAGCTATTATAACATTTTGTCTGTTTATTCTCTAATACCATCATGATTACTTTATGTCCATATTCTGTATTAAATGAATGCATTATCA
>LR751696.1:83397-143706 GCA_902729485.2 Mus minutoides
AACCATGAACTAACTAGTACCCCCTGAGCTCATGTCTCTAGCTGCATATATAGAAGAGGATGGCCTGGCTGGCCATCGTTGGGAGGAGAGGCCCCTTGGTCATGCAGACTTTATATGCCCCAGTACAGGGGAACGCCAGGGCCAAGAAGTGGGAGCAGGTGGGTAGGGGAGCAGGGCCGGGAGGGGGGAGGGTATAGGGGACTTTCTGGATAACACTTGAAATGTAAATGAAGAAAATATCTAATAAAAGTTGGAAAAAAAAAAAGAGAAACCCTCTGGTTTATTGATGAACCAAATGGCTTTATAAACATATACAAGTAAATTACACAGCCTGAGCAAGTTTTACTTATACTTTTACTTGTAAATTTAGTATATTCTCTCTCTCTCTCTCTCTCTCTCTCTCTCTCTCTCTCTCTCTCTGTGTGTGTGTGTGTGTGTGTGTGTGTGTGTGTGTGTGTAACAACAATTAATGAAAAACATGGCCATATGTTAGAAAAAGAATGGAAGTGGGTATACATGGAAAATTTGGAGGAAGGAAAAAAAAAGGGAGATAGAGTATAATTATACTCTAATCTCAAAATAATTAAAAATAAAACGCTGGTGAATTTGTATTATAATCCTGACTGTTGGGACTGAACTCATGGATGTTTTTCCTGCCTTTTTATTTTACTCTTTCCTCCCATTGAATTGCTACAGAAAGGCTGCAGGTACTTTAATACTTTAGCTAAATTGAAGCTCAAGGCAAAGTGCAGAGGAGCCATCAGGGTCCACACGACTGTCCACAGTTCTGATCCACTGTGTTTTAGAGAATTTCAGCAGGAATCAACCCACATCTGTGGAACTGGGAGTACTAAAGTGACATGAGGCTCTGAAAGATCCCCAGCTGATTTGTTTCATAACTTGTATGTTTGAAAGCTTCTGCTGATTTTCAACATGTGGAGAATTATTTTGCCTTATTTGCCACTCCAGTTTGCATGATTTCAATACTCCACTCAGAGAAAATTTCAAGCACTCAGCTCTTTTCAGACACAATAATATCTGCTCTGCTCTGAAGGGACATACTCTGCCATCAAAAGTTTTTTTTCTAGACAAATTTATTAGTCAAGACATAAGCATGCACCTGTCAGCTCTGAGGTTTTTGGGCCAATTTGAAGAGATGCATAGTGCTGTCATCTGGAACAAGTCTCGGCACACAGTTCATAGGCACAATATCACGTGGTTGAAGCACTCATGTTCACTCCAAGGGAGATGAATATCTACAGTTTTTGAGTTCTGGATGTTTCTACTTTCCCTCAAACTGCAACTAGAATTACTAGTTACACATTAATCCTCTGAGGCATACTAATAAAACAACAAGTTAACAGGACTTTATGCACATGAATACTGTGAGGGCATTGTAATCCTGATTTCGTGGAACAAAATGGGAGATCATCATGCATGATATGTGGTAAAAGGGTGTTGCCCAGTCAATTTTTCTAATCAAGATTTGGCTAGCTCCTGTTTTTACAATATCAAACCGTATTAAAGAAGTATTCCTGACTGTAGAATTCATATTTCATCCCAGATATAGATTAGATGATTTTTGGGGTATCTAATAAGAGCCTTGCAATAGTGTTGATCATTATTTACATTGCTGTGATTAAGTATTTGACAGAAACAATGTAAGAGAGGAGCTATCCGCTTTATTTCATAGTTTCAGGGATTTCAAGCTACAGTCATTTGACATTATGTTTCTCAACTCATTCTAAGGAAGAAGACGATGGAAGAGCACACAATGGAGGGATTTCATCACTTCAACAAAGTAACAGTGAAAGGAGGAACACAGGAAGAACCTTGGACAAGAAACAACCTTGATATTTCTAGTGATCTACTTATACATAATACTGATTTAAAAATTTCCAGAACCCCCACTGCAGTATCACCAGATGCAAAACAAGCATTGAATATAGAGACTTTTGGTGGACTTTCACATGTAAATCATAAGCAATCGCATGCTGCTTGACTGGATTAGATGACAAAATAATTAAAATGGTTTATGAAATCATATGCCAACCTGATTTGTCACCTCTTAGAGTTTTCTAAATACTTCACATCGCCTTCGCCACCGTTCCTGTCTACTTCACAGGGTACATTCGGTGATTACTTTGACTTAATATTTCCTCAATGGTTGATCTTCTTCTGCTAATGTCTTTTAGTACATGTAATTCAGGTTGGCTTACTCACTATCTTCAACATTATATTCATCTTTCTAATATATATGCATATCCAATGTCTTCATTTAAAATCATTTCTCTCCTCTATTTTATTTAGATAATTTTTGTTTCAGTGGTGTTTATATTTTTCAAACATAGGCAACTTATTTTTTTATATCCACTCTCCATCTCCCCCACTAAAGTGTAACATCTAGAATAGAGATTGCATTTTGCATCACAAGCCACTAGAATTATAGTTAAAAATGCAATAGGCATTTATCAAACAACTCTTTTATAAACAATCTTTTTTTTTTTCTGTAATAGTGATGATCACTGTGGGTAGAAAATAAATGGTAAAAAACTCAAGCTTAGTGAACTCACAAATTATTTTCCATACAGTTTTAATAGACTTGCCTCCATTTAGAGCTATTTAAAGTATCACCTGCATGTGGTGGGGATTAAAGGATATATATGAGCTGGTATCAAAGTATGACCAAATGCAACAAAGACAACTTCTCTTTTGAGAACTCTTTAAGAACACCGACTAATGACAGAAACCACAGGTATGCTTAAGCCTGGTAGCTGTCAATCATGCATCTTTCAATGTGATTTTTAAAATATAGTGGAAAAAAAAAGAATGGTAGCTATAATATTCATTTTTGAGCAGTAATTTACTGCTATCAGCTAGACTTGAATCTAGGGAAAAAACTATCTTTAGCTAAAAAAATCACAGAAAATGCAAAAGAATAATGGAACAATATGTGAATAAGACATTTTCTTCTCAAATTGCTTTTGCTAAGAGTATCTAGCATTAAAAATGTTCTGATCTTTATATTATGGCTTCTATTCTTTCAGGATCTGGGAGGAAGGGTTTTATGGTCCTGGTCTAGAGAGTATAATAATTGCCAGGGCTCCTCTTTCTAATCCTATAGCCTCTAGTTATTTTTTCATGAGAATTATGATGGATTCAGCCAGTCACTGAGAAGACACCTTTTCAGGACCATGGATTAACACACATATTTTGCCATAGTGGTAGCATTTATTTAATAGAAATAAATTAACCGATTTGACAGCTTTGTTGGCATGAATATGCTCACTAGTCCCAATTTTTTATAGTTGGCTGAGGTAATTGTTGTTGTTGTTAAATCTTAAGTCACACCTGATGCATCATAACATATGTATATCCATATATGTATAAATGTGGACTACAGAATGTCTACCAAGGATCAAAGAGGTCCAAGCTAAGTTATAGAATTTCTAATATATCTTACTGAGAAGTAGAATCAGAAGCTGGGAAAAACAACAACAAGAACAACAAAAAACAAAACAACAACAACAACAACAACAAACAACTTGTGTGGCACGACTAAGGAACACTGATCATGTTTTCATATAATAGCAGTAGAATCAAATGACAAAGGTACAAAATTGGGATAAATCTGAATTAATCTGAACTATATGCAAGGTCAGTTACTGGACTATTGAGAGCATAGAGGTCATGGGGGCTAAAAGCAAGGTTGAAAGCAGACTGGGGAACAGGAGAGCAGATGAGTGCTGTTTCAAATAGGCTACTTTCACTGGGCATGCTGAAGTCCTACAAACTGCTAGAAGTTCA
Organism: Mus minutoides; assembly: GCA_902729485.2. Taxonomy (NCBI): domain Eukaryota; kingdom Metazoa; phylum Chordata; class Mammalia; order Rodentia; family Muridae; genus Mus; species Mus minutoides. The sequence goes on from LR751696.1 coordinate 87,205, forward strand.
TTTTCTGGATGATTCCTGATTAACACACTAGCTGGCCAGAGGACAGTTTGTGCAAACTGTCTCTCACTGTTGCTGTGATGGGTAGTCTCTTTATGAGGTCTAGGAAAAGTAATGGTACAGTGTGGTATATTTGGTGAGCTCTTAGGTTTTATTTTCCTAATAGGATTCAACATAATCATGTATTTATATGGTCTTTAAATAAAAGAATAGAATAGCACCCTGTTTTTAGGAAGGGGGTTATCTTAGTATGTGGCCTGCGTTGAGTTGCACAGATATTGATTACACATCCCCCAGTCCCTTGCTATATTAGAGTAGGTCTCAAAAAGGACAGGCCTTCTTTGACATATTTCAATCTTGAAAAATATTTACATTATAATTCATACCAGTAGCAGAATTACAGTTATAAAGTAACAAAAAACAATAATTTTGTACCATTCCTCATAACCTAAGTGATATTAAAGGTTCACAGCATTAAGAAGGTTAAGAACCACTACTCTCTAGATAACCTCTGTGTTTACACAGATTGTAGTCCACTTATCAAAGTTATAAAACATATAGCATAACATATAGATGAATATTCATTATATGTCTTTATGAATCTGAGTTATCTCCTTCAATATGTGCTTTCTAGCGCTATCCATTTCTTTCTTTCTTTCTTTCTTTCTTTCTTTCTTTCTTTCTTTCTTTCTTAATTTAATAGTTAAAATATTTGCTAGTGTAAATATATCATATATTCTTTACCTATTTATCTATTGACAGACATATATAACTCCTGGCTATTATGAATAGAGCAGAAATTAGTATGCTTGTACTAGTGTCTCAATAGCAGGATATAGAGTCCTTTAGGTATGTACCCAACAGTAGCATAGCTGAACAATTAGGTAAATTGATTCCCAGCTTCCATAGGTATTAACATATTGATTTACACAATGTCTGTAAAAGTTTGCACTTCTACATGCAAGAGATGATTGGTCCTTTATATCTTTTCCAGCCTAAGCCATCATTTGTTTTGATTTATCTCAGTCATTCTGATAGGTATAAAATAAAATTTTCAAAGTAGCTTTTGTTTGCATTTTCATGATGACTAAGAATGATGAACATTTCTTTAAGGGATTCACAGCCATTAATAGTTTGAGAATTTTGTTTATATCTGTACCCAATTTTAATTGGGTTGTTTGCTTGCTTGAAATTTAGTTATGTCGAGTTCTTCATACGTATTATATATTTTTGCTCTATCAGATATGTGGTAGCTAAAAGTCTTTCTCCATTCTGTAACCTGCCACTTTTTCTAAATGATGGTATCTTTTGTCATAGAGAAGCTTTTCAGTTTCTTGAATCTCATCTATTGTTTTTCCCCATACCTATATTATTTGTGTCTTTTTCAAAAAAGCCTTCTCTTATATCTCTGAATATAAGAATATTCTCCCTTTTCTCTTCTAGTAGATTCAGAGTGTTTGTTCTCATTTAGCGGGCTTTGATCTGTCTGGAATTAATCTTTGTTCAGGGTTACAGGTACGGGTCTTTTTGCACTTTTCTACACGCTGCCATTCAGTTTGATCATAACCAATTGTTGAAGAAGCTGAGGTTTTTAGTTGATTTGGTTTGTTGACTTTGGGTTTTCCCAGAGTATATTTCTAATTCTTTATCACAAATCTGGTGTCCAGAGGTGTAGGGACTTAGTTTGGGACTTCCATTTGATTCTATTGATAAAATGTGTTTTTTATGACAAAAACACATTTTATTTATGTTGCTGCATATTATAATTTGAGGGTGGGATTGGTGATAACTCCAGTAGACATTATTCAAGACTCTATTAGCTATTCTGTTTTTTTTTTCTGTTTTTTGTTGTTGTTGTTGTTTGTTTGTTTTGAGGGGGTACCTTTTTGTTTATTCGTTTACTTGTTTTTGTGCCTCCATATAAAGCTGAAAATTATCCTCTCAAGATTGGTGAAATATTGGAATTTTGATCAGTATTACATTGAATTTGTAAATAGCTTTTGTAGGATGGCCATTTTTATTATATTAAATCTTAAACTTAGAAGCATGGGAGTCAGTTCTATATTTTTACATCCTCTTCTATTTCTGTTTTACAATGTCTTGAAGATTTTTGTTTTTTTTAATATTATGCAAATCTTTCACTTGCTTAGAATTGCCACAGAATTTTTTGGAAGCTATAATGAAAAGTATTGTTTCTGAGATTTCTTTCTCATTTCATTTTACATTTCTATATAGGAAAATATAGATGTTTGTTATTAATTTTGTATCTTTCTGTTTTGCTAAAAGAATTTATCAGCCCTTGGTGTTTCTTACTAGGGATTTTAGGGACACTTATGCATACAGTTGTTACATCTGGCAATAAATGTATTTTGACTTCTTCCTTTCCTGTTTCTAGTCTCCTGATCTTCTTCAAACATCCTATTGCTTTAGCTAAGAGTGTTAATTAAATGTTGAATAGTGAAGGAGAGAGTGGTAAACTATATCTTGGTCCTGATTTTAGGGAAATTGCTTTAAGTTTCTCTCTATTTATGTTGATGTTTGCTCTGTACTTGCTGTATATCGACATTATTATGTTGAAATATGTCTCCTGAGTTCTTAATCATTATCAAGCATTCAGCATAAAGGGGTGTTGGATGTTGTCAAAGGATCTCTCTATAGCTAAGGAGATGGTCACATGGTTTGCACTTTTTATACTTGGTTTTGATTATAAGGTGGATTATACTTATTGATTTATGGATGTTGAACCACCTTTGCATCTCTGGGTTAAAACCTATGTGATTATGATGATGATCTTTTTAATACGTTCAGGAACTCAGTTTGTAAGTGTTTCATTGAGAAGTTTTGCATTTCTATTCATAAGGGAAATTGGTCTATAATCTTTTTCCTTTATTGAGACTTTATGTTTCTTGAGTGTCAGAATAACTGTGGCCCAAAACACCATTAAGAAACATACACTAACACATACGTGTGTTTCCATAATGTCAGAATTTATTAAATAACAATAAATTGACAAGGTGTTCTGCTTTATAAAATAGGAATTTGCCAAGCAATCACACTTTCTTTAATATTCTGGTGGAAGCTAATGGAATTTCTTTTATTTCCATCTTAATTACTATTATTAACTCTTATTAAATGTCACACACTAAAGGGTAAATATCTATGTTTATATGTATATATGCTATTCAAAAAAAAAAAAAAAGGTAAATTGGCTAACCAGAATTAAAGAGGTTTATTATAAGGAGGTTGAAAGAAAAGAATCTAGGTTGATCTGACAATGGACCCAAACTATTTCAAGGAAGGAGTTGACAGTATTTTTTGAGAATGAAACTACTGCAAGGTAAATGTGTAAAACTGTGTCAGAGCAAGAATGGTAGGTTCAGGTCCAAACAAGTGAGTAGATGGGTAGGAAGTTGGCTGCTGACTAAGCTGCTTTCACAGTGGGGGCTGAGCCAGTGGGGGCTGAGCTGAGTTCAAGTCCAGGGACAGTTGAGAGTTTTCTAATAACCTATCCTTGAATTACTCATGCAGTAAGAGAAACAGATCTGTGATAGTCTGTGCCTTCACAGTGTTGAGGGTCTAACACTTGTGGGAGCCAGGCTAAGTGTTATACACTTTCATTTGTTTGGTATAGTCAATAACCTCTGGGAACTAATTTCTCTATTACAATTTTAATACACTCATATATAAAATAGTTACATACTATTAATGTGTATATCCTATTAATCTGTAGGGGATCACCTTTCTTCTCCCAGAACCAAGTCAGTGATATGTCTGTTCAACAAATGGTGGAGTTTGTGGTTATATATACAGGAATATTTGCCCTTCAAACTCAAAATAGGGTCAAAAGTTGCTTGTAAAAATGGAATCCTTCAGTCCTGAAAATTCCTGTTTTACATAATATAGAATAATTTTACTGAGGTCTAGAGTTCTCTCAAAAAACATCCTTATATAGAGAATTTTTTTCTGTCTAAGCTGAGTAATTCCTGATCAATTTTCTTGATTTATACTTCCTTTTACTATGTAAAAGTTATCAATGGATTGGGGGGGGGGGTCTTTCCTTTTGTTGGAAACTTTGCTTTTTTGCCTAGTTGCTTGTATGTTTGTTTGTTTTCCCCAAGATTATATGTAACCCATTCTGGCTTCAAACTCTCTATGTATCTAAGGATGACCACAAAATCCAAGTCCTCTGACTCAACCTTACAGGTGCTAGAATTCCAAATGTGTACAAATGTGACTAATGGGGAATGCATTTCAAAGTATTTATTTAGCAGAAAGAACCTAGATATATTATATCAGACAAAAAGTTAAAATTTATAAACAGTGTGTTGTCCTAGAACAACAAGTAACACTGGATTTCAGAGATCCTTGCATAGATCATTCTTTCCTATATCTGTATCTAACTGATAGTTTAGTCTTACATGATCCGTGGTTAGCTTCCTGATGAGTTTTATCCATTCTTGTACATACTAATAAACATTCATTTGCATTTTGTATATCAACTAGGAGAAAAGTCTGCATTAACCTTTCTCTTGTATGGGTCTCAGACCAGTGGAAGGTATCCCTTGTTAGAGCACTTTAGTTGAGCATTCTCAGACACTAGAATCACCTTTACTCTGGAATAGAGCAAGCTGTTACACATTTTTCTTAGTGTCTAAGTAGTCTCTCTCACTTCACAGTTGCCTTCATTGTCAATCAAATTTAAAGCTATTCCTCTACTCCATTGAATGAAATTTTGAGAAAATAATGACTTCCTTCATTTATTCACATTATGAGGCACTTTTCTACCTATTCTCAAGACAAAGGATTGACTGAAAAATAAATGTAGCCCCATCATTTCCACATGACTCACCCAGCTTAAAGCAACATCTTCCAAACAGAAGAGCTGATGTGTGGCACTTTCAAGTACTCTGCAAGAGAGGTTTATTTCTCCAGTTATATAAGAATCCCTTCAATATCTAAACCAGGCAAAATTTTTAGTAAGTAGAAGTTATTAAAGATCCTGCATTTGACTACTTTAAGAAAAATAACAACAACAACAAAAATCAATGGTTTCTCTCAAATAATGATTATAATCTGGCTTATGAAACAGACATGGAAATTTTCAAATGCTTTTTAAATAGCATTTTTTAGCACAAACAGATTCTGGCTGAGAGGGTGAGGCCACACTTTTTTCTTACCTATTCTGAAAAATGCAAGAAATATTCTTCTGAAAGGTGCCATTGAAATGAGATTTCTAGAATAAGCGTAGTTTCACTGTTCCAAAGTGTGCTCCTGGAAGGCTTATCTCAGACAAAGCTTTGCCAGCATTCTGCACTCCCTGCAGCTGGCAGAGTGCCTCAGAGCACAAGGCAGTTTCCTTCCTGGGAAGCACCTTCTGTAGCCACAGATTTATGCTGGATTTTCAAAAAGAGGTATTCTCTGAGGAGAGAGGCAAGATGCCTGAAGAATTCCCATTGTGCTTATTTACTGAACTCTTTTATTTATCTTCTCTTTGGGATTTTAGGAAAGCCCCGTGGCTCTCTTGCTTGCTTACCTTTGATGCTATGAAAGTAAGTGAGTGGTAATTTTGAAAGTAAAGATCGAATACAAAGAAGACATACAAAGCAGAACACTGATTTAAGTAAGACCTTTCTTAAAACTTGAAAAAACTGACTAACCAAGTGAAAGTTTAAAAAGAGAAAGAGAGAGATGTAAAAATACCTTGTAGTTCTGATTCTCCAAACACAAATGTCTCATCAGCTATAGAAACAACAACAACAACAAAAAAACCTTGTTGCTCCAGGGCAGGAATTATGAGTGACACTCGTAAATCTCACCATCCTACAGAATATTCACATATGGTAACTCTTGCTTTCCCACTAAGAATTCAGAGCCTATACAGGATCACAGGGACCCAAAACCCATCTGTACTGACAGTATTTAGCAATGTTACACTTAGCAGTAAAATGTAAAACTAAGATTTGATATAGACTTTGCTTGTTCATATGTCCAGCTAATATGTCATGAAAGCAATTGTCAGGTGAAAAATTCTGAGGCATGCATGACAACTGCATAGATTGCAGGAGAAAATATAGACAATAAAGGTTCACAAGAGCACTGTGTGCAGGTCTTTGCAAACATAAGATTGAAGGTTTTGAAAAATATGCAGAAAACATCATTTTCCTCCAAACATAATCTCCAATGCAAGAGCATTAAGATTCAGACCATTGCCAAGTTTAGTAACGTAGTCCTGTAAGGCTAGCTACAGTGGAAGGTGAGGCAGGATGATCTCATGTTCAAGTCCAGCCTGGTCTACAGAAAGAATTCAAAGCTAGCTCAAGCAACATAAATTCAAACAAACAAATAAAAGCCCAACTGAAATAGACTGAAAACTGAAGAAGTAACAATGGAGCTCCTACATTTCATACTAAGTAAGTAAACAAATGATAAATAAATGAAAGGATAATGTCCATAACCCCTTTAAATGAGTCTTCTGGAAAGAGTCTATGCCACTTTGCCTTCTGCCATGGCAAAGTCTATATATACTTTGAGGTCCAAAGTACCTTTGAAGTCCACAACCAAAATCTCCAAAGATATAGGAAATGTTGGTGCCTTCACTGTTAACTCCATAGCCTCAAAATCTGAACAGCTACTTTCTCTTCATTATGAATTATTCCTTTGCAACATTTTCTTGTAGTCCCACAATACAAAAAATAATTTTCAAGTAAGTAATAAAAATAAACACGCCTACTGCTAATTTTGCTTGTCATTGTGACAATCCCAAGAAGACAGAACCTAGTGAAGGGTTGCTTTCATCAAATTGAACAGTAGCCTATGTATGAGGATATTTGGTTTACAGGTAATTAATGTAGGAGGATCTATTCCAGTATGGGAAGTACTATCATTAGGTAAGTTGGCCTTGGCTCTACAGGAAAGGCAGTTGATTTTCAACTTGGTAGTAAGCTAGTAAACAGTGCTCTTCCATGGTCAATGTTTCAGGTGATGATTGAACTCATGCCCTTTTATTCCTCGTGGAGGGAACACTGTGACCTATAGGCTGAAATAAATCCTGTTTTCAAAGTGTTTCATTTGATCATGATACTCATTACAAAAACAGAAAATTAAAAAGAGAACTAACATTTTAATTATTTTCTTTTAGGAGAAATTTTGGGTGGCTATAAAGAAAGATGTTTTAAGTCAAAGAAAATGTCTTTATACAATTTTGAGAATATAAAATTATCCAAAGTTGGTTGCCTATTATGCAGGATGCATTAAGATCATACACAAACCAGGAATCTGAGAATATAAGCAGGGATGTCCATATGATATAGTCTTTTTCAAGTGTCGACTAACACTGCCTATCTAAACTCTTGGAATATGAACTTTGCTAACTTTTGTTTTTTACACAGATTCATTCTACAGATAAAAAGAAAAGAAGATAAAATTAAATCTGGTGTTAATTAGGCTGTACTAACTAGAATTAGGAAAAGATATACAAATAAATTACCAAGATTGCAATTCAACATAGACAGTTGAATCAGGGAAGCTCTAGGGGAGCTGAATATATCCACAGAAGATAAGTATGTATTTCAAAATGGATGAAAACTGGAATAAAGTTAATTAAAATAACTTCTGAAATAATGGAATACATTACTACTTTACTTCATTCTTCTTGCTCAGATTGAACTTACAAAATAAATTAATAAAAAGGTATGGTAGTTTGAAGAGTATTTAAATGTTTGACCATAATAAATGACACAATTGCAACTATTGTCTTTTTGGAGGTGGTGTAGTCTTGTTGGGGGAAATATGTTACTGTGTAATCAGGTTAGGAGATCTCCTATGCCCAGGCTCTAACCATTGTATATTTAGAACCTCTTCCTGGTGCCTGAAAAAGGCAGTCTCCTTCTGACTGCATCCAGATCAAGGTGTAGAAGTACTCTTGGCTCCTCCAGCACAATTTCTTCCTGATGCCACCATGGATCCCACCATGATAATAATGGATTAAACCTCTGAAATTGTAAGTGTGCGTCAATTAAATGTTGTGCTTTTGCTTATGATGGGGCTTCATAGCAATAAAACTCAAACTAAGATATATGGTAAATGTACCAAACTTTATTTCCGGTCTCATTTTTAAAAGATAAAAACAGTAACAATGTCTAATGATATCTTGACTAACACTAAATTAATTCAGAATGATTGATTTCAGAAAATATAATTAGAGTTACAAAAAATTTTCTAATAGAAAGTCTCAAAGGACAAGGTTAAAGGGAGTTGCTATAACAGTGAAAAATATATCTCTGTGTGTGTGTGTGTGTGTATATATATATATATATATATATATATATATTCTTAGCCTCTATATATAACAGTTAATTATAAAAACACAAAGAAATAAAAGATATTTTAGAAAAGCTCATGAATACATCAAAAACAGAAAAGTTAAATATATATGTGTACGTATACAATATTAAATATGTGGCTGGGATAATCAATAGCACATAACACATAAAAGGCAACTATTTTACTCAATATGGAGAAAATACACAAATATGAAAATACAATCCATAAGATTTTTTTGAATTATCAACTGAATTATTTGAATAAATTCCATAAAAGACATGAAAGTGGTAATATCAAAATACCTATGGGAGAATTCACATTCAGAGAAAGACAAACAAAAATGTATAGAAACAAACAGAAAAAAGATGTACACATAAAATAGATGACATTAAAAATGGCTCAAAGAAATATATGGGTATTTCTAAAGCAGACGTTGTAGTAAATGTGATCTATAATATTTAAATATGTAAATACACTAGGAAATGAACAAAAATACTAAAACCTAGACAAATCTTCATGTCTGGAGAGTATATAGGCTGAAAGGGGAAATTTACTACTGATGTTTTCATAAACAATCATATTCCAAACTGCCCTTTAAATACTTGTGCTCTTACTCATGGATTCTCAATGGAATTGTCTGTCTTCATCACAGAAGCCTTTCATTGCAGATGGCAGTTTTTAATGCACAACATACAACTGGCCAAAGTGCCTACAATAGAAGATAGAGGTCAGGAAGAAATTTTGAGTGATACAATACAATATGATATGATACATTATGATACGATACAAGTGAAGTTGTAGCACAAAAATAAAAAAAGAGACCACTTAGTTTCTACCCTGTGTGGCTTAGGGGACAGCAAAGAGAAAAAAGAAAGAATGTAAGAGAAGGGTAACATTCATAGAAAAAAAACCAGAACAAATCGAAAATATTAATCTCTGTTATGCTTATCAACATAGGATCTGTATGAGATATTACCAGTTATCATCCCAGTGAATTGGAAACAGACTACCCTTGGGGACTATTGGCAATTAACACTTGCTAGGAGGAAAGGATTTCACTTTTTTCAGTGGTAGTGCTAGTTAGCAATCTCTCACATATGTCCATGAAAGGTACCATCAAACCTAAACAGAAAGACATGACAGTAGGAAGAAAAGGGAGAATGGAAGTTTAAACAGCCAGTTTCATTATGTATTTCATGAAGCTGTCAATGAAACAAATGCAGTGCTTACTAAATTAATTAAATTAATTCAAATCTCACTGCGCATGTTGAATTTCCTTTGAAATTTCAAAACAAGTTTCTAAACTTCTATGTATCCACATGGCATTTTAAATGTTTTGGTGGTAACAAACAAAACATTCATGAGTATGAAAAGTTTAAAATGTGACTGAAAATATAGGACCTAAGGAACATAAGTTTAGCCTCAGACTCCCCCTGATATGGTCAAAGTCCTCTCCGTGTACTCAGTTAGGCAAAGCCAGACTGGACTTGCCAAGGCCCAGTGTCAAAAACTATTTTAAAATACCTTCAAAATCAGGAGGAACAGAAAATGAACTTTTCAAACAAAAATTAAGGTGCATAAAAGGAATAAAATTTCTGATCCCAAACAGAAAAGCATCAAATTAAGAAAAAGAAGTTGAGCCGGTCATGGTGGTGCATGCCCTTAATCTCAGCACTTGGGAGGCAGAGGCAGGTGGATTTCTGAGTTTGAGGCCAGCCTGGTCTACAAAGTGAGTTTCAGGACAGCCAGGGCTACCCAGAGAAACCCTGTCTCGAAAAACAAAACAAAAACAAAAACAAACAAGAAAATTGACTATCGAGATCAAATAGTCAGGTATGTACTTTTTCTTTTTTTCTTCCTATCTTTTAATATTATAAACTGTGTTTAAATATTGGACAAGAAATTAAAAATGTTAATTCTATTTAGATACATAAGAAATATACATACTACATATGTATAGATGGAGTAGCTTAGAGCAATTAGTTGGAAGGCCAAGCAACTGTGAATATTTTGAGTGTTTTAAGAAAAACATTATGTAGGAAGAAATAGTGCAAAATAGATGTTTTAGCAATTTGATAAAATTACAATCTCATGTTTTCCTGAATCAAACAAGTAAGCAGAGCAGTTACCAAGAATTGTGGGAAATTTTCTTTCATGTCATTCTAAAACTGGCTTACAAGTAAGGCATTTATGATTTGGAAGCTACAGTATTAAAGGGCTCCAACAGGTCAGTGAAATATTTAAGGAGACACAAAAACCCACAAAATTTCAGTTAATATTATTGGGACGTTCCAACTTCTATTACCATGATGCCTTGTTTTCCGTAACTACATATGACTATAATTTGTCAATATGCAAGAAAGAAAGAAAGAAAGAAAGAAAGAAAGAAAGAAAGAAAGAAAGAAAGAAAGAAAGAAAGAGTAGAGAGAAAGAGAATAAATTCAATAAGAATTAAAAACCACTTAAGAAAAAAATGAATGTTATTTCATTATAAATAGAAGGAAAAGGATCAGATTTTACTATACTTAAATAAAAACTATTATTTAATTGAAAGATATATTAACATATGGTTCACTAAATAGTTCCATCTTGAAAGCTAATTTAGTGTGCCTTATTTATAACAGAGTTTTTTTAGAAATTTATTGAAAATTGTACCAGAGGGGCACAAATTAATAACAAATGTTTTTGGTTTATCAAGTCTATTGAGAACAGTTGTTTTAAAAATGATTAAAGGTATGCTGGACGGTGGTGATCCATGCCTTTAATCCCAGCACTTGGGAGGCAGAGACAGGTCGATTTCTGAGTTCGAGGACAGCCTGGTCTACAAAGTGAGTTCCAGGACAGCCAGCACTATACAGAGAAACCCTGACTTGAAAACAAAACAAAACAAAACAAAACAAAACAACAACAACAAAAAAGATTGAAGGCTCAGTATTAGAGCATTGGAAACTATCTATAGGAATATTTAATTGAAGATGGAAAATAACTAGAAGCTAGGCATATACACCTTTAGCACTAGCACAGAGGAAGAAAAGGTGGAAGTTTGTAGACCTGAGAGAGTTGAGGTACTTGTCCTACAATACCATGGCCAAAAGCCAGGGAGGAAACTTTATTTTGGCTTAACATTCTAGAGAGAAAGTGCATAATGTCAGGTGAGGCTATTTGTAGTCTGTTCAGGAAACAGAAAACTGAACAGAACTGTAAACACAAAGCAGAGATTGAGCTAGAAGCAGGTCAAAGCCATAAACTTACAAATCTCAGTTTCAGTGATGTATTTGTTCGAGCAAGCCTGCCTCTCTGAATGCTCCATGACATGCCAACACATCACTATCAACAAAAAAACAAAACAAACAAACAAACAAAAAAACCAATTGTTCATACTTGACTCTAAGGAAAAAGTTTCTCATTCACACCACTACTCCTGATAGTCATTATAAGGTCCAGACTGGACTCAAAGGTATAATAGTCTTATTATACTAACTTCCTGAATAGTAGGATTGTAGGAATCTGCTACAATGTCTAGCTGTTAAGCACATGTTATTGTTTATATGTAACATTTCCATGGACAATCAAAATACTACTTTTAAATTCTACTGACATATATTTAAATACTTAATGTAAGAAAAATGTAATTTGTGAAACTTTTCACTTGAATAAAGTTATATCTAGAAATGTAGGAACCTAGAATCCTCTATGGATTCTTTGAGTTGTGTAAATAAATAATAAGAATAATGTAGATAAAATACTTCATAAATTATCAAAATCAATATAAATCTGCATTGACAAAATGTTTCTTTGGTAAATACAAGTTTTGAGCATGAATATGAATAGAATTTTAAATTAAAAATTAAATCCGGTGGTGGTGGATGCATGCCTTTAATCCTAGCACTTGGGTGGCAGAGGCAGGTGAATTTCTGAGTTTGAGGTCTGGTCTCCAGAATCAGTTCCAGAACAGCCAGGAATACACAGAGAAACCCTGTCTCAAAAACAAAACAAAATAAAAACAAACAAAACAAACAAACAAAAACAAAAAAAACACTAACAAATTTAATCACAGAGAGAGAGAGAGAGAGAGAGGGAGGGAGAGAGAGAGAGAGAGAGAGAGAGAGAGAGAGAGAAGCATAAATGTCAAAAATGCATAACTAAGAAAATAATTATGGAGACAGGTCTGGAACGTGTTGAAGCAGGACACAGAGTTGGATGTAAAGGTAGCTTTAAAGACTGATGGTCTCCAGATGTAGTTTTAAAGACTGATGAGTGCTGGCCTTTAAATTCTCTAACTATGTTGAATGTTGATGCTGCTGGCTTCTAAAAACAAACAAACAAACAAACAAACAAACAAACAAACACCCCTTTCTTGCTCATTCTGTGGTTAAAGATTGCTGGATAGAGTGATTAACACCTGTAATCTAACCTCAGAGAATTAAGTAAAGGATTAATTCCTAAGACTTTTTTTTCTGTTCTTCCCCAGAAGCCTCTCCTCTAGCTTGCCAGGCTAGAGGGAAATTTAGAGTAATAAACTTTTATTGAAGCAGGAGAAGTGAATAACACTGGCAGAAGGAAAGAATTTTACACAAGCAAATTTGCATAAACACAAATATTTTTCACACTTCCATACATATTTGTTGCTCCCAACGATCTATCTAATCAACTTACATACTTACACAGACATACATATGTTTCCTTATGTGTGTATATGGAACAAAATCCCAAGTACCAGAACAGAAAAAACTCATTTATTCTGGATGAAAAATGAGCTCCTGAGATACCAATTTTTTTAGGTTCAGAAACCATTTATAGAGAACCTGATGTATGTTTGAACTCAGGTCTCAAAAAACCAAAAAAAAAAAAAAAAAAAAAAGATAAAGTACCTCTTCCTAGGGTCATCTAATGACAGGTAAGGATTTCATACCCTAGTCAAAATTTGTGCTACTCTTTTGAGCCTTGTGAGAGCTAGCACCAGGGGGTGCTATTCTAGCAGACCTTCTCAAGAATAATGTATTACCACAACCCCCCTATTTTCTAGGCCTAGGTAAGATCTTGCAAGAGTGTAACTTGGCTGTTCTTTTAAATAACTGAGGAATCTCCATTTGTTAGAAGAATTCACTGACTTGCTTCTAATCTGCAATGTAGTCTGCTATACCTCTCTGTAGTGAAGATTTCTGTCTTAGTGGAAAATCCTAACACTTTCATAGTAAACCCACCTATTAGGTAGGCCATTGTGGATTCCCTTGCCTGGCTATTGTCCCAAGTAAACATTCTGCAGACCAGCCCTGAGCTACTCTGGCTCCTTCTTTGTAATGCGTAAATAGTTTCCCCCATCTCTAGACAGTTGCTAAATTCCTACTGAAATCAAGGATTCTCTAGGACCTTTGGAACACTGGAAGGCTTAGCTATGTCAGGATTCAATCTATAAAGGCACTTATAATAAAATAATACTGAAAGAGAGCACATGGATCCATACACTAGATTAATGCTGGGATATACTGGTTATGAGAATGCCTTCCCAGGAGAATGAGTTTCTTTTGAAACTCTGTGTCTCATGAGCACTTCCAAGCCTCTCAAACTGTCAAGCCACTACACTGGGATGTGCATAGCACTTGGAAACATTTTTCTTATCAAGAACAAAGGTATTAATGAAAGATGGTTTTAAAAATAGCATCTTCCCCCTCCCCCTTTTTTTTAATGTTAAAGCTAGTCCTAAGGGTTACTTGGGCTCCTTAAGACATTCATTTTTACTAAATGTTCTATCTGTTTTGAATGGGAGATGGTTCTGTTGATCTTTGCAGGGTAGCATTGGGGGATATTCCTGCTGTGTCGATGCTTCTCTTTGCAGAATGCACACAGGTTAGTGTTTGGTCTCCATAGTCTCTCTGATCAATAGAATATGTGACTCACCAGTGATATAGAACTTTTTTGAGAAGAACACTATAGTTATTCTAAAGCTCAATGAAATAAGCTTATCAAAGTTCTATCCCTTTAAATCCCCTTGACTAAAATAATACTAGACTTCAATTATTATTAAATGCCCAGAAGGTCAAATGCATGTGTGATAATTATAACATTTGCATAATATTAGATAAACTTGGGCAAAATGCAAGCTCTTTTAAATAAATCATGATTATATAAGGACTTTTGTTCTTTCATTATAGAACTTGTACTATCAAGAGAAGATCAAAAACTTAAGAGACTGTCATTAAATAAGCTTGATGTAATGCCTTGAACCTTGATCTCAAACAACCTAGTACCTTATTAATTTATTTATAATATAAAAATATCAACATTTACATGTCATATACAGCTTATTCAGACTCTTTTGACTTGTCTATGTATTTTAGCTTTCTCATTGTCTTTGCTAATTTTGGGGAAATTTCAGCTGTCTTAATAGTCTGTCATACAGAGAACTTATTTTACTTTTTTATTTCATTTGTACATTCTTACATCCATCTAAGATTCTTTTTTCATTTATTTATTTATCCACTTTATATCCCAACTGAAATATTCCCCTCCTCTTGGTCCCCACTCACATAGCTCCTCCAATCTCCCTTTCTCTTCTGAGAAGGGTGAGAATCCCCCTGTATATCACTCCACTATGCTACATCAAGTTAATTCAGGACTAGGCACATCTTAGTCCACTGAAGCCAGACAAGGCAGATATAGGGAGGGAACTGGGTGAGAGACAGTATGGGAAGGGGAACTGGTCAATAGTATCAGGTGTAGGGAGAGCAGGCTGGGGACAAAGGAAAAGAAATTAGGGAGTATATCTCTAAGACTTGCCAGAAATCTAGAAGAAGATGGTGAGTCATGGGCAAGATTCTAGATGAGACTTTTATCTGTGAGAGCCTGCAGGGGCCACCTCCTTTTGGCCAGGTGGGATTCTTAGTGGAAATACATTGACACCAAGCCACCAATAATTGTTTGACTGAAAATTTGTCCTGTGTATAAAATATGCAGGGACAAAGATGAAGCAGAGAGTCAAGAAATGGCTAGCCAATGACTGTCCAAAATTAAGACTTAGCCTCTGGGCCAGAACCAATCCCTGACACTATTAGTGATACTCTGGGCAAGTTTTGTGGAACTTCCAGGATAGAAAGGGAAAGAGAGGAAGCAGGAGAGAGTAAGGTCTTTTTGCTGGGGATAGTGTGAGGACAAGATGTAGCTACGAGTGTCTCCTGGTTCCAGTGGTGGATCCATAAGTCTTCACCACTCGAGGATTTAGATTTAATAAGGCTTACATGTTAGGATTTTAGTTGTTGCACCCAGTGATTGAGAAACCATTGTTTCTGAACTAAGTTTGTGTTGCATTTTCCTTCACACAGCAGCTTGTCTGGGTTCAAGAGAGAAAGGTATGGGGACAAAGCATGGGTTTGCCTGAGGTGCATCACAAAGGCTGTGATTTAAAGCAAAGGGTTGACATGGTAGTGGCCTGAAAATGAGAACCTAGTGAGCTGCGTGGAGAGATTGTGGAATTCTGGGTCAGAGTCTCTATGAGATAAAAACAGGTCAGCCATTGTCCACCAGTACTTGGCCAGACAGACTGCTGGGGCAGAGGCACAAGAGCAGGAATGTGCAGTTCCTTTTAATACTTCCTGAAACACTGCACTGCTCGTATCTTGACACCATTGACCCGGACTATTGATACCCTTACAAGAAAGATTGTAATCACCCAAAAGAACTACTTCTTTTTTTTTTTCCAACTTTTATATTTTCTTCATTTACATTTCAAGTGTTATCCAGCAAGTTCCCTATACCCTCCCCCCTCCCGGCCCTGATCCCCTACCCACCCGCTCCCACATCTTGGCCCTGGCATTCCCCTGTACTGGGGCATATAAAGTCTGCATGACCAAGGGGCCTCTCTTCTCAATGATGGCCAACTAGGCCATCCTCTTCTATATATGCAGCTAGAGACATGAGCTCAGGGGGTACTCGTTAGTTCATGTTATTAAAAGAACTACTTCTAAAGAGTTCTACATTACTCTTGTGCTATTAACTGTTCTTCTTCCCTTACTTTTGGTCAGTGGGCTGGCTGTAAGAAAAGATGAAGAATTTAAGAAATCTGATTAAAGTAGGTCTTGAAAACATAAGCCTACAGCTTGCACACAGGTTCCTAGCATAACTGTCCACTGAGAGCTCTACCTCTGAGAGTAAAAGATACAGAGACCTATAGCTCACCTTTAGGTGGAACTTGGGGTGTCTTGTGGAAGAGTTCTAGGAAGAATTGAGGGACCTGAAGGGGATAAGGACTCCAAAAGTAGACCAAAAGTATCAACTAACCTAGATACTTGGAGTCTCCCAGAGACTGAGCTATCATCCAAAGAGCAAGGATGGACTGGACCTAAGACCCCCGTACTTATGTAGCAGAGGTGCTGCTTGGTCTTCATGTGGTTCACCCAAAAAACCTGGAGCTGTGGCTGTCTCTGAATCTGTTGCTTACCTGTGGATCTTAACTCCCTTATTTATGACCTTGTCTGGCCATCTAAGTTTACCTTATTTAAGGTTTACTTTAATTTTAACTTTGCCTTTTAAATTATTTTATTATATGAGATTTTATATATGTGTATAATGTGTTTTGTACAAATCAATTTCCTGTTTCTTCTCTATAATTTCTCCATGTGTCCACACCACATTTTTTCCCTTAAAATCAAATATGCTCTTGATTGTGGGGAGCGGGCGCCCTGGCTTTATGCTCCCTTATTTATCTCAGCCTCAATCATGCACAGTAAAAGCAGCAAGTGTAACTTGTTGGAGAGGTTAGAGCAACATCTCTCAATACCATTCTACCAGCCAATCCTGCCTGCCTTGGATGTGTGCGTCTATGATTGGTGTGAGGTATTATGAGTGAATTGAAGAGGATAAATTGTGGGCAGTCCCAGATTGATGATGAATGATGATTGATGATGATGATGGAGGATGTTGGAGGAAGAAGGAGCTGGGAAAGCTGCGGAAAAACCTCCAAATAAAGAGAAGCGGCTACAGCTGCTCTGAACCTGTTTTGGAGTCCATGTAGTTTATTCCCACTCTCTGCTGGTCAGAGATTGGGGCTGCGACACTTGATAAACTCAGTGAATAACTTTACTGCTGTCTTATACACATGGACACAGAACTATTCCCAGGAACCTATGTAGCCTTTCAGAAATCACATTTCTGAAGAAACTTTACTTCTTTTTACCCAGAAAATAGTTAACAACCCTAGGCATATTGCTGCAGTAAATCTCCAACCCAAATATGGCCCGGCAATGAAAGCACACCTCAATTAATATGAATATATGTTGTGCACCTAGATTGGGCAGATCTGCTACACTACCATCTTACACATCTATGAGACCCCCTTAGAACTTGCAGTTTCTCTAAGTCATGTGCTTCTGTTCTGGTTTTCTTCTTCCTCCTCTTCCTCTTCATCCTCTCCCTATTCCATTTTCTCCTTCTTCTCTCTCTGCACCTTCCACCCCACCTTCCCTTTATCTGCCCAATCATCAGCTCTCTTTTATTTTCCAAATAAGGTGGGAAGGAAGTTTACAGGAAATCACATGAGTGCAGACTCATTCCTTTTTTGCAGCCCTTCACAGGAGAACAGAATTAACTTCAAATATAATTAGCCTCAGGTCTATCCACAACACGTTCTCCTTTCTGACTAATTAAAAGACTATTTTATCTCAGATATAATTGAACACAGCTATTACTATTTTATAATTTATAATGTACAAGAGATCTAACACATGGTCCATCATCTTTGTTAATTAAATAGAACCTCTGTCATCTATCCTTACTTAAAAGACTATATAGTTCTGCACCTGGCTATGTCTTGGCTTTAGACTGAATACCATCTGAAAATTACCTTCTAAAATCTATTCCTCCAAAGTAAAAAGTCTGGGTTGGCTAGGAGACTATGTAGTTTTTCAACTCCTTCAAAAATCCAAGAATGACTGATATTAACTGAAAATATGTAGGAAGCCTAAGACAGTTTCCAAAACTTAGATAATTTATAAAGATTGCTAATCACTTGGAAAGTCCCTTACTTCAACACATTGAAGCATTGGTTTTCAGCCTACTGTCCAGGGTAATCTGACAGACTTAGAGAAACTGGAATGTTAAGGACTAGCCTACTCTGTCTCAGCAGAATGAAGCTGTCCTAACATGTAATTGTGTCCTTTATTAGGAAAGTTTTATGTCTGTAGATAAACTGAGGAAATTCTTGCCTAGTGGCTAAATCGCCACAACTGGAGTAACTCAAAGATGCTCACTTTTTTTGTTTTTTTCTTTGAATCCAAGGCAGGGAAAGCTGTCAGGAGCAGACTGGTCTCAACAACAAGTAAGTGAATCACATTCTGTCGACTTCTGAAATTTTTGGAATCCAGTTATCTATGTGAAGTAATCTAGACTGTTCTCTGTTACCTACTCTCAGCAATTTCTGTTTAAAATAACTGAAAATGCCCTAAAAATAAACTCAGAGCCATGGATTTCCTATTTGACCTTAATTCACAGGCTTAACCATCTCAGATATGTTTATAATAACAGCAATAGACAGACTGGGTCCAAGCCCTGTACTTCAAATTTTTAATATCAAAGACAACCTATAATAACCACCCCTAGGCCCAAAGTTTAGGGAACTAGGTTGACTACTCTTCGTAAATTCTTCAAGCTGAATATGGGCATTGAGATATTTTTGAAGGGGGAAAGGTAGGGAAATGGGGGAGGTGGTTAGCCTTAAGAAGGCCACACCAATGATTGTATTCATCTGATGTTTGTGTCCTGACTACATTCAGATAAAAAAACGATACATTAGGAGTGCAGGCAGGTCAGTTCAGCATGTTTGATGATGAAATTCTCCAAGGCTGTATATTCTGTAATATATAAATCACAAAACAAAATTTTAGTATCATCTAGATAACCCTCTTGTTTGATTCTTTGGAATCCAGTTCTTCAAGGGGTCTCCCTCTATCCAGACCCATATAACTCTGGAAGGTATAAATACCTTAATCACCTTTTCCAAAAACACAAAGACAAAACCTTTTCCCTAAATGAACATATCCTTCACCTGTTAACCAGGAAAAGCTTTAGCTTGCCCTCTGTCCCAGAAGAATAATAAAACAACCACAATATTTAAAATCACACACAATTTAACCTATTTAGGCCTTTCTTCTTTTTTCCTACCATTTTTCCTCTTTCTTTCTTTATTCTTCTTTCCTTGTTCTCCATCCTGTGTTCCCCTTTCCTTGTTCCCCATTCCCCTTTTCTTGTCCCCCATTCTGTTTTCCTTTCCCCATTCCTCTTTCCTTTTCCCCATTCCTCTTTCATTTCCTCCCTTCCCTTTTCCTTTCCCCTTCTCCCTCCTTCTCCCCCCTCACTCCCCCCTCTCCCCCTTCTNCTTCTTTCTCCCCACCTTCCACTCCACCTTCCCTTTATCTGCCCAATCATCAACTCTCTTGTATTTTAAAAATTAGGTGGGAAGAAGGTTTACAGGAAATCAAATGAGTGCTGACTCATTCCTTGTTTGTAACCCCTCACAGGAGAATGGAATTAACATCAAATATAATTAGCCCCAGGGCTAGCCACAACAGTTTATGACTTCATGTGGATCTTCTGCCAAATCTGAGAGTTTGGCTGACATGATTTTGTGCAAGTCTTGTTCAAGTATACAGAATCACTTTAAATTCATGTGTGCCAAGGTCTATAGCCAGTAAATATTATTTTCATGTAGACATCCACTGTCTATGACTCTTATAAACTGTTCTCTCTTCAATAATAATCCTTTGCAAAAGAAATAACATCTTACAAATTTCCATTTTAGAGATGAGCATTCTACCTCTTTCCCCATGAAACCTATCCTTATATCCCATAGTAGTTCCATGACTTCTTTGGGTATTCTAATTTAAAAATAAAAAAATCTAAATGTTTAATATTGGCATCAAAGAGTATATGTATGTGGTGTTTGTATCACAAACTGATGGTTAGCTACCTTATGATTATTACTTCTGATGTCATTCAGTTATCTATGAATTTAATTTTCTTGTGAATAATAATATTCCATTGTATACAACTACCAGATTTTTACTAGCCATTTTAAAGTGTCAATGGAACATGAAATATCTCCATTTAATAGCTATTATGAAGAGTTATTTATGCACTGTTCATGCCTGTTCTATTCATAATAAGTAGGAAATAATGGGAACATAGATATCTATTATTGATTATTTATTTTCTTTCTTAATACCAAAATATAGTAACATTAATTAATCACTTTACCATCTTATTAAGGTAGCACTTAATACAAGCTATGTAGAATAATGTGAAATTATGATTAAACCTTTATATGTATTTGTACCATGAGGATTCCTAAATTCAAAAGCAAAGTGAACAGGCAATGTCCACAAATTTTGTTAATCTGGATATACTAGACGACAATCTACCATAGCAATGCTTATATTATTCTACATAGCAACATATAATTAGCAAAATTTGACCAAATTGATTTCTATGAATTCTGAAAGAAATTAATTGTGGAATCCCTGTCTAAAACTACCATCCTTCAGTTGTTAATTTTGAAGCTTTAAAGCAGGTTTGTCCTTTATGTTTCCTCATTGTGACCATAATGTGGAGGAATATGAGGACTACTGGACTAGCCGCCTAACTGATGTTGCCTTACCACCACCTATAACCTTAAAGAACATGTCATATATTTGTCCTTATTAACATTAACCTGAGTATGGCAGATCAATAATTATTATAATTCTGGAGTAAATATTGAGCCTGACACGACAAGAAGTCAACCAGTTTTAATGCTTTTATGAGTCAGCATCCATGAGGATTAGACCTCCAACATTCTCTTTGAATGTTCCCTATAACCCATTTTCTCAAATTCATATTGTGACGTATGCGTTACTCTCTGTAACCTAGATATGAAGCAAACACAGTGAGTGCTGGGATGAATTTTCCTTCCAAGAGGGCTATCAGTTAAGATCCTTAGAAAAGGATAGACACAATGTAATTTACCACATGGAACTTGTATTAAAGTCTATGTCATTTGGAGAATACTAATCAAAGAAAATAAAAACATTAAAATTTTGTACAATAAGTGTACAGGCTAGTTGGTGTCAACTTGACACAGCTGGAGTTATCACAGAGAAAGGCGCTTCAGTTGGGGAAATGCCTTCATGATATCTAGCTGTGAGGCATTTTCTCAATTAGTGATCAAGGGCCCCTTGTGGGTGGGACCATCTCTGGGCTGGTAGTCTTGGGTTCTATAAGAGAGCAGGCTGAGCAAGCCAGGGAAAGCAAGCCAGAAAGAAACATCCCTCCATGGCTTCTGCATCAGCTCCTGCTTCCTGACATGCTTGAGTTCCAGTCCTGATTTCCTTGGTGATGAACAGCAATGTGGAAGTGTAAGCCGAATAAACCAACCCTTTTCTCCCAAACTTGCTTCTTGGTCATGATGTTTGTGCAAGAATAGAAACCCTGACTAAGACAATAAGTGTGGAACAAAACAGGTCAGGAAACACCAGGCTAAAATAGCAGACATTAAGTTGCAGTTGACCAGTGTCTCTAGCCTCCTGCTCAAGAATGCTGATGACATTAATGACTATTACTGATGCTTTAATACCAGGTCAACAGCTTGAATAGCATTTGGTAATCTATTCCTGAGTTCCTAGATGGGATATGTGTTCCCTCTCCAGTTGGCTGTGGGTTGCTGCAACTACATCATGTGAAATTCAAAGGTACGTATACATCAAAGTGATAGCTCCCTTTGCCTGGTGGTCAGGGTTATAGCCACATGACTGGAACATTGTAAGTCTGTTTTACAATCCAGTAGATGTAAAAGAAACTTTTACTTACCAAAACTATTTGTTGTCTCAGAGGCTTATGGCTGAGTAAACTCATCCTTACTAGCTCTTTCTGAACTCAGGGTGGTTAGTTCTATGCAGCTGGTTTGGCCCAAACTCATGTACAAGTTTACTGATTCAAACTGATTTCTCTTGACTTCTGACTAACTTTTTCTGGTTGGCCTCAAATGAACTCTAGCAATCTGTTCTAAATTTCTGGCTCCTTATCATTCTCTGGCTTGTTCTGTTTTCACCTAAAGCCTGTCATTTTAAAACTGTCCCAGTAAAACTGCCTTCTGTCTCTGACTGTGTCTCTCTCTTTCTCTCTCTCTCTTTCTCTCTCTCTGATGTGTGTGTGTGTGTGTGTGTGTGTGTGTCTGTGTTCTGTTAAGTCTGCTCTCTTTCCTGGATGTTCTTGTGAGAGCTGAACATATCTTATTCCTGACTCATTCTATCAGATCTCTCTTTAATTCTTCACTTTGTCTTCCTCTCAATTAGACATTACTTTCAAACATTTCTGCTTTCTTCTAAAACATAACTGCACCTTCATTGTTGGGGATTAAATGTGTGTATAAATGTCTAACTGTATTCCAGCTAGAGCTATTAAAGATGTGTCATTCCAGCTGGATCCTATAGAACTCGAAGGTCTTTGGATATGATCCCTTGTCAGAGCAACCATGCTTCTGAATTAAAATTCATATACAAGTATATGCATCAAATAATTCTTAAAATCAAAAGAGAAATCTTAATCAGACATTAAAAACACATGATATTATTACATGGCAATAAAGTCTCGTAGAACACATTATAGAATCCCAACTATACACGTTTCTTTCTTGATGTTGTTGTTGATGATTTTGTTGTTGTTGTAATTTCTCTCTGTTTGTTTGCTTTGCACATTACTTAGGTTAGCAAGAAAGTTATAGAAAATAGCACAAGGAGGCCATCTTCCTTCTGAGCCCAGTGGAGGCTGCTAAGGGCTCCAGAGTGCTCTCCACCCCACAGGATCAACATCAGCTTCAAGGATCATGGAGGGTCTTGTGCCAGCAGGAACAGGGACAAAGGAACCCTGCCCGACTAGAGGCTGGGATCCATTCTGGTCAGGGCCAGCCCTGCCATCTTCTGCATCTAGGGCACCAGAGGATCTCCCTACTGCAGGACCCCTAGCACACCTAGGACCTCCTGATCACTGAGAGCACATGGGTAATAGAAGCAACAGAGCTTCTTGGTCATGGTCTTGTCAGGCCTTCATCCTCAGCCAGGAGGCAGAGCTGAGACCCACTGCCCTGGGCACATTTCTTGCCAGAGGAGACTCGACCTACAGGGAGGATTCTGACCCCAGGACTCAGGAAGTGGATCAGAGCTCCAGACTGCTGGACACCTGCCCTGCAAGAGAAGAACTTGCCTGCAGAGAATGCTCTGACCACTGGAACTCAGATGAGAGTTGGACTCTGAGGAGTGCTGACAGAGGCTAACAATAACAGGAGGGTCAAGCCCCAACCAGAGACAACTTGAACATTAAGATCATAGATTTCCAGATGGTGAAAGGCAAATGTAAGAATCTTTCTAACAGAATCCAAGAACACTGGGCATCATTAGAACCCAGTATGCCCACCACAACAAGTCCTGGATATACCAACACACTTGATAAGCAAGACACAGATTTAAAATCATATCTCATGATGGTGGTAGAAGATTTTAAGAAGGGCATTAATAACTCACTTAAAGAAACACAGGAAAACACTGCTAAACAGGTAGAAACCCTTAAAGAGGAAGAACAAAATTCCTCAAGGAATTACAGGAGAATACTGCTAAATAAGGAGAAGGCCTTAAAGAGGAAACACAAAAATACCTCAAGGAATTTCAGGAGAACACTGCTAAACAGGCAGGAATCCATAAAAAACTATAGACAAACACTGCTTAAAAAGGTAGAAGAAACATAAAAATCCCTTAAAGAATTACAGGAAAGCACAACCAAATATATGATGGAATTGAAAAAAACCATCCAAGATCTAAAAATGGAAGTAGAAACATTGAAGAAAACCCAAAGGAAGACAACTCTGGAGATAGAAACCTTAGGAAAGAAATCAGGAAACAGATGTGAGCATCAGCAAGAGAATGCAAGAGATGAAAGAGAGAACCTCAGGTGCAGAAGATTCCATAGGGAACATGGACAGGACAATCAAAGAAAATGTAAAATGCTAAAAGATCCTAACCCAAAACATCCAAGAAATCAAGGACACAATGAGAAGACCAAATCTATGGATAATAGAAGTAGATGAGAATGAAGATTTTCAACTTA
The DNA here is from genome assembly GCA_902729485.2 of Mus minutoides. Classification (NCBI taxonomy): domain Eukaryota; kingdom Metazoa; phylum Chordata; class Mammalia; order Rodentia; family Muridae; genus Mus; species Mus minutoides. Next base: position 111,643 of record LR751696.1, read on the forward strand.
AAGGGCCAGCAAATATCTTCAAAAAATTATAGAATAAACTTTCCATACCTAAAGAAAAAGATGCCCATGAACAAACAAGAAGCCTACAGAACTCCAAATAGACTGGACCAGAAAAGAAATTCCTCTGGATACATAATAATCAGAACACCAAATGCACTAAATAAAAACAGAATATTAAAAGCAGTAAGGGGGAAGAGTCAAGTAGCATATAAAGGCAGGCCTATTAGAATAACTCCAGATTTCTCACCAGAGACTATGAAAGCCAGAAGATTCTGGACAGATGTTATTCAGACACTAAGAGAACATAAATGCCAGCCCAGGCTACTATATCCAGCAAAACTCTCAGTTATCATTGATGGAGAAACCAAAGTATTCCATAACAAAACCAAATTTACACAATTTCTTTCCTTGAATCTATCCCTTCAAAGGATAATAAATGGAAAACACCAACAAAAAGATGGAAACTACACTCTAGAGAAAAAGAAGAAAGTAATCCTTTAAAAAAACTAAAAGAAAACAGCAACAAGAACAGATTCCAAACTTTAACAACAAAAATGATAGGAAGCAACAATTAATTTTCTTTGATTTCTCTTAACATCAATTCCCCAATAAAAAGACATAGATGAACAGACTGGCTATACAAACAGGACCCAACATTGTGCTGCTTACAGGAAACCCACCTCAGGGATAAAGACAGACACTACCTCAGAGTAAAAGGCTGTAAACAATTTTCTAAGCAAATGGTCTGAAGAAATAAGCTGGAGTAGCCATCCTAATATAGAATAAAATTGACTTCCAATGCAGAGTTATCAAAAAAGACAAGATGGGGCACTTCATACTCATCAAAGGTAAAAATCTTCCAAGATGAACTCTCATTCTAAATATCTATTCTCCAAATGCAGGGGCAGCCACATTCATTAAAGAAACTTTAGTAAAGCTCAAAACACACATTGCACCTCACACAATAATAGTGGGAGACTTCAACACCCCACTCTCACTAATGGACAGATCCTGGAAACAGAAACTAAGCAGAGACCCATGGACACTAACAAAAGTTATGAAAAAAAATGGATTTAACAGATATCTGCAGAACATTTTATCCTAAAACAAAAGGATATACCTTGTTCTCAGCACCTCATGGTACCTCCTCCAAAACATACCATATAATTGGTCACAAAACAGGCCTCAACAGATAAAAATATATTGAAATTATCCCATGCATCCCATCAGATCACCACAGACTAAAGCTGATCTTCAATAACAGAATAATAATAGAAAGCCAACATTCACATGGAAACTGAATAACACTCTACTCAATGATACCTTGGTCAAGGAAAAAATAAAGAAATTAAATACTTTTTAGAGGTTAATGAAAATGAAGCCACAAAATACCCATACTTATGGGACACAATGAATGCAGTGCTAAGAGTAAAACTCATAGCCGTGAGTGTCTCCAAAAAGAAACTAGAGAGAGCATACACTAGCAGTCTGACAGCACACCTAGAAGCTCTAAAACAACAAAAAAAGCAAATTCACCCAAGAGGAGTAGATGTCAGGAAAATAATCAAATGTAAGGCTGAAATCAACCAAGTGGAAACTATTCAAAGAATCAAACAAACCACGACCTGGTAGATAAACACTTAGCCAGACTAATTAGAGGGCATAGGGACAGTATCCTAATTAACAAAAACAGAAATGAAAAAGGAGATATAACCACAGATCATGAGGGAATCCAAAACATCATCAGATCCTACTACAAAAGACTATACTCAACAAAACTAGAAAACCTGCATGAAATCGAAAACTCCCTAGACATATACCAGGTACCAAGGTTAAATCAGGTTCAGATTAAGGATCTTAACAATCCCATTTCCCCTAAGGAAATAGAAGCAGTCATTAATTGTCTCCCAACCAAAAAAAGCCGAGGACCAGATGGGTTTAGTGCAGAGTTCTAAAGGACCTTCAAAGAAGACCTAATTCCAATTCTCCTCAAATTATTTCATAAAATAGAAACAGAAGGTACTCTACCCAATTCATTCATTCTGAAGCCACAATTACTCTGATACATAAACCACACAAAGATCCAACAAAGAAAGAGAACTTCAGACCAATTTCCCTCATGAATATCAATGCAAAAATAGTCAATAAAATCCTCACATACTGAATCCAAGAACACATCAAAAGGATCATCCATCATGACCAAGCAGGCTTCATCCCAGGGATGCAGAGATGGTTTAATATATGGAAATCCATCAATGTAATCCACTATATAAAGAAACTCAAAGACAAAAATCACATGATCATCTCCTTAAATGCTGAGAAAGCATTTGACAAAATCCAACATCCCTTCATGATAAAAGTCATGGAAAGATTAGGTATTCAAGGTCCATACCAAAACATAATAAAAGAAATCTACAGCAAACCAGGAGCCAACATCAAAGTAACTGGAGAGAATCTGGAAGCAATCCCACTAATATCAGGGACTAGACAAGGTTGCCCTCTTTCTTGCTACCTATTCAATATTATAATTGAAGTTTTAGACAGAGCAATTTGACAACAAAAGGAGATCAAGGGGATACAAATTGGAAAAGAAGAAGTCAAAATATCATGATTTGCAGATGATATGATAGTATATATAAGTGACCCTAAAAATTCCATTAGAGAACACCTAAACCTGATAAACAGCTTCACCACTGTAGCTGGACATAAAATTAACTAAAACAATTCAGTGGCCTTTCTCTACACAAAGGATAAACAGGATGAGAAAGAAATTAGGAAAACAACACCCTTCACAATAGTCACATATAATATAAAATACCTTGGTGTGACTTTAACGAAGGAAGTGAAAGATCTGTATGTCAAGAAATTGAAGTATCTGAAAAAAGAAATAGAAGAAAATCTCAGAAGATTGAAAGATCTCCTATGATCATGGATTGGCAGGATTAATATAGTAAAAATGGCTATCCTGCAGAAAGAAATCTACAGATTCAATGCAATCAAAATTCCAACTCAATTCTTCACTGAGTTAGAAAGAAAAATTTGCAAATTCATCTGGAATAACAGAATACCTAAGATAGGAAAAACTCTTCTCAACAATAAAAGGACCTCTGGGGGAATCATCATGCCTTACCTCAAACTGTATCACAGAGCAATTGTGATACAAAACTGCATGGTACTGGTACAGTGACAGAGAGACGTATCAATGGAATAGAATTGAAGACCCAGAATTGAAACCACACACCTATGGTCACCTGATTTCTGAGAAGAGAGCTAAATCCATCCAGTGTAAAAAAGAAACCATTTTCAACAAATGGTGCTGGTACAACTGGCAGTTATCATGTAGAAGAATGCAAATTGATCCATTCTTTTATCCTTGTACAAAGCTCAAGTCTAAGTGGATTAAAGAACTCCACATAAAACCTGAAATTTATGGAGGAGAAAGTGGGGGAAAGCCTCAAAGATATGGGCACAGGGGGAAATTTTCTATACAGAGCAGCAATGACCTGTGCTATAAGATCAAGATTCAACAAATGGGACCTCATAAAATTGCAAAGATTGTCAGGCCAAAGACACTGTGAATAAGGGAAAAAGACCACCAACAGATTGGGAAAAGAGCTTTACCAATCCTAAATCAGATAGAGGACAAATATCCAATATATACAAAGATCTCAATAAGCTGAACCCCAGAAATTCTAATAACCCCATTAAAAATGGGGTACAGAGCTAAACAAAGACTTCTCAACTGAGGAATATGGAATGGCTGAGAAGAAACCTGAAAAAATGTTCAACATCCTTAAACATCAGGGAAATGCAAATCAAAACAACCCTGAAATTCCACCTCACACCATTCAGAATGGCTAGGATCAAAAATTCAGGTGACAGCAGAAGCTGGTGAGGATCTGGAGGAAAAAAAAAACAAAACAAAACAAAAAAAAAAACAAAAAAAAAAAACACTCTTCCAATGCTGGTGGGATTGCAAGCTGGTACAACCACTCTGGAAATTAGTCTGGCTGTTCCTCAGAAATCTAGACATAGTAATATAGGTAGATCCAGCAATACCTCTCCTGGGCATATACCCAGAAGATGTTCTAACTGGTAATAAGGACACTCACTCCACTATGTTCATAGCAGCCCTATTTATAATAGCCAGAAACTGGAAAGAACCCCAATGTCCCTCAATAGAGGAATGGATACAGAAAATGAGGTACATTTTCACAATGGAGTACTACTCAGCTATTAAAAACAATGAATTTGTGAAATTCTTGGGCAAATGTTTGTATCTGGAGGATATCATCCTGAGTGAGGTAACCAAATCACAAAAGAAGTCACTTGATATGGCACTCATTGGTAAGTGGATATTAGTCCATAAACCTAGAATACCCAAGATACAACTTCCAAAACACAAGAAAATCAAGAAGGAAGACCAACGTGTGGATACTTCATTCCTCCCTAAATAGGAAATAAAATATTCATGGAAGGAGTTGTAGAGACAATGTTTGGAGCTAAGACAAAAGGATGGACCATCCAGGGATTACCCGACCCGGGGATCCATCCCATAATCAGCCACCAAAAGCAGAAACTACTGTATACATCAGCAAGATTTTGCTGAAAGGACCCTGATATAGCTGTCTCCTGTGAGGCTTTGTCAGTGCCTTGAAAATACAGAAACGGATGCTCATAGTTATCTATACGATGGAACACAGGGTCCTCAATGTAGGAGCTAGAGAAAGTACCCAAGAGCCAAAGTGGTCTGCAACCCTATAGGTGGAACAACGATACGAACTAATCAGTACCTTCAGATCTCGTGTCTCTAGCTGCATTTGTAGCAAAACATGGCCTAGTCAGCCATCACTGGGAAGAGAGGCCCCTTGGTCTAGCAAACTTTATATTCCCTGGTACATGGGAAATGCCAGGGCCAAGAAGTGGGAGTGAGTGGATAGGGGAGAAGGGTGGGGGGAGGGTATAGGAAACTTTTGGGATAACATTTGAAATGTAAATGAAGAAAGTATCTAATAAAAAAAAAACTTAAAAGAAAAGAAGGTAGCACAAGGACCCAGGACCAAGTGTAGTGCAACCCCCTGCCATGCTCACCATTCTGATCTGTTCTGTCTGCTCTCCTCCCTTCCACAAAAGTTGATCTAAGGTATCCTCACCTTTAAAATGTAGCTGGATCAAGAAGAAGAGAGAGGAGGCACCCCCTTGCCATGGAGAGAAAAGAGAGACTTAAATTTGGCACTACGTACTACCCACCATGAAATTACCCATTCACCTGAGACATGGGGGAAAAACCACCAATAAAGAAAGACAAGAATATTCACAACCAAAAGGAAGACAATGTGCAGGAGTATTAGCAAAACAAACAAACAAACACCCACAAAAAACCTTTTACTTTTCTCTCTGGAGGGTAAAACAACAAACCATGATGTTTGGCAGACTTACAGACCAACCCTGGAGATTTAAACACCAAGGATTGAAACCAGCAGAACCCATGGACCTGAAACATGGACATCTCTTCCTTCTTTCCAAAATAAATAAATAAATAAATAGATAAATAAATAAATAAATAAATAAGATAAATAAAAATAAAAAATAAAATAAAGCTCCTTTAGAGCTCCAACTCAGTCATCAGTCATCATATTATATCATACCGTATAGACAGCTATACCTGATGTGACACATGTTACTGAGATTAGGGTTTATGTATATTCCAGAATTTTAAGTAATTTATATTTTAACTGTCGTCCAGTTTAGGCTCAAATGTATGAGCTGCAACCACTGTCCTATAAGAATCCTTATATTTATTTTCATTTTTGCACCAATTGTGTGTGTGTGTCCATGCATGTATGTGTGCGTGCGTGCACACTGTGTTGTGCAATGACACATGAATGAGGGGGCAGAAGTTAAACTTAATCAGTCACAGGCATCTTTTTTTTTTATTATGGGAGGGACACTAGCATACTGATTATTATAGCTGGTCAAGAGTAGCCATGGATCTATCTGTCTTTTCTCCCTATAGATAGACTCCTAAGTGCGTTATCACCATTCTTTTTTTTTTTTTTTTTCATATAAAACTGCAGATTGAATTCAAGTCATCCTACTTACTTGTTCTCTTGCAAGCTACTATCACTATTTTTTCATATATAAGAGGCCACCAAAGTTTTTATAAATGATAGCCACTCTCTATAGACAATACTTGAGAGATATAATTACTCAAAATAAATAACAACAGTTGAAATTTTGTCTATTTTAATAATTCTGAAGGCTGTGCCTGACTTAGATTTTCAATGGGATGAACAACATGAGACCCTGCTTGAGTCATACAGTTTGTCCTCACACCCTGGATGCAGTGCTCTACTCACAGGTTCTGAGTAGCTACATCTGAAGTAAAATTTCAATATATACATATAAGCAATCCCAGATGATTTACCTTCAGACTTGATTCTGGGTGTTTCTCTGAATGCATTTGCAAGTGAGATTAATGTTAAATGGATAACTAATCAAACACTTTCACTCTCTGATATGAGTGAGTCTAGTTCAAATAGGATAGAATTTAAATAGGAGAAAAGGAAGAAAATATATGAACTTTCTTTACTAAAAAGAAATTCATTTGCCTCACTACCTCGAAGCTGAGTCATGGGCTTTTTTTTTTGCTTTCACGTGCAGACTGCAGTATCAGCCTTTTCTTCCAGTAAAGCCAGGTAGCATTAAAAATGGAAGAAACACCGTCAGCTCCTCCCAACTCCCAAGACTCTACTCACCTTATTTGTAGTCCTGGAATTCATGAAGGCTCAAAAATCAAGTGAGTCTAGTCTAGTCTAATCTCTCTCTCTCTCTCTCTCTCTCTCTCTCTCTCTCTCTCTCTCTCTCTCCTCTCAATCACCTGTGGTAACATAAGTATTATATTCTTAGGGAATCTTAGGAATCTCCATTGGTATAACAACCTAAATATGTTAAATGGCATGGTAACTGAAAAAAGCCAATGCATATCATTTAATATCTCATATACTGAGAAAATAATGACTGTATTTGTTAGGGAGTGGCAAGAAAAACTGTAAGCATTCTTCTCTGAATATTTGTGATCTCCCCATTTTGAACTTTTCAGTGGACAATCAATGATATACAATTATGTGTGTATGCATACAAATGTATTGCAAATGTAAATACAGGTGTATGTACACACATACATGCACACTTACCCAAACATACACACACAGAATAGCACATCATTTTGCTGTTCTATTTGGAGATGTCAGGCTGATTTGATATTACTCTAGGAAATGATGCTTGTTTATAATGCATACTGACAATCTGAGCATGAGCAAGGATGATGTTGAAAGACAGAAACATCTTTTCTTTTCCTTAAAAAAAAACAACTAATTTTGAAGCAAAGTTAGCAGTATCAAGACTTGGAAATTCAAGATCTCAGAAAATCTGTGGAGTTATTATTTTTTTCCTCTTTCTTGGCTCTTGGTAAAGAAATCAGAACAACCATTCACAGAATGTATTTGTCATCCCAGCTGTATTTGAAAAAAATAAAATTTAACCACAGAATGGCTTCCTCTTGTTACACAGGCTTATTCCCATCAATAGCTCTGGATCCTTTGAAAAGAGCACTGATTAGATGCACAGCTGTAAGCAGACTCTGCTCTATCCTTTTCTTTCTAGGGCCTCTCTTCCATTTTATTCCTACTGTCTCTTCAGCTTGGCCTTCTTTTTATGATGTTGTCTCTGTTGTCCTATCTTGGTAGTGTTGTCTTTCCACTGCTCGTGTAATATTTGCTGGCATACTCTGAGCTTATTCACATCTGAGCCCTCTATTCCTCTCTACACAACAATTATGTCTGATAGATTTTTCCTGTTCAGTGGATATAATAAAAATTGCTGCAAGAATGAGATCAGGGAAATACAAGGGATGCATTGTATACCCAATAATTCTAAATTTGAGGAATGTATGAAAGTGGGAATGAATAGTCTAATATTAACTAAATTCAGACAAAAATGGTATTACTGCTTATACTTAAATTTTAATACAAGTCAGAATGGCATAGTTAATATAGTCTTAAACTCTAATCAGAAGGTATTTATGCTTTTCAAATATACTTCCTTTGTTGGGATATTATAAGAATCAAGCATGATGAAACAAATCCATGAGAATTCATTTTAGAAAATACATGATAGCAATTATTTGGTCATTTAAATTATATATCGTTATGTGGAATATATTTGATTGATTCTCTGAGAGTATAGGTACTCCTGCCTACATGGGTCAGAACAGAAGATTTTGGAGTTCAGGAACTTCTAAGTATGCAGAGACTTTAAAGGTTCAACAAGTATCACATCAAGCATTCTTTTACATCTTGTGATCCCTAATGTGAAAATGCCTTCATTAGAGGAGAGGTGAGACAGCAGGGCCCTTTGGAATGAATGTGACAAGAGCAGGTCTTAATGGGCTCTAGATAAATTGCTGTATTGTAACATTACAGTAGGGGTCTTTAAGAGAGTCTCACCTCAGTAGCTCTGCATCCACAATGTACCAGACACATGACAGGGAGTAATGGCTCCCACAGAGAATGCAGCTTCATCTTCCATGCACCTTAATTTCCATCTGGTTGATTAGGAGCAACCTAATTAATTTTAGCCATAACACATGGCTTAATACTTCCCAAGGAAATGTTTCATGATGTAGAATTCCTAATAACTATCATCACCTCATAGAAACTCTGATATATATTATAAATCTGCTACCCATGCATTGAAAATCCCTGTACATCATTAAGGATGCTTAAGAGTCTGTTTTCTCTTGCTGTCTGTGGAATAAACAAAGATTTGATAGATCAGAAGTAGTACCTCAAAAGGAAAGGATAAGCACCTGATTTGAATGTTAATGTGGACATCTGGGGACAGATTTTTTTTTAGGCATCTAGTTGTAAAGTGTGACCAACCCTTGTGTCACATAATGAGACTTTTAAGTGGCTCAGAGATACACACTCAGATATGTTAGCTCTCCATCAGAGCACTGAGCAACATAGGGGCAGTTTTCTAAGTGTCTTTCACTGCAGATGCCACCCGAAGTGCTCTTACTTCATGCCCTCGGGGCCTATATTCAACTACCACTGCTCCTAAAGCATTTAAATATTTGTACATCAAGTAAGCTGCTCTCTATAAAAATAGGCTCCACCTGAAAGTTCAAGAAACTTTTAATTCTCTTCATACAAATGTGAAGGCCCTCCAACATACAATAAGATGGAGCTGTCTGTCAGTGGGGGCATCTCTGAGATGAGATAGAAACAGGGCAATAGAAAGTCCTGGGAGTATATGAGGGTAACTTTAGCTAAGACTCCTAGCAATGGGGTATATAGAACTTGAAATAACCACCTTGAGTAACCAGAAAAGAGTTACAATGAAGGGATTGGGACACCAACCCAGCCCCCAAATTTTCAATCCAAAATTCCCTTCCAAAAGAGGTGCAGGGATAAAGATAGAGCAGAAATTGAGGAAACATGACCTAGTTAGTATTGGACCCATGCCATGAGAGACAGTCCACTCGTGACACCATTAATGATATTCTGCTCTACTCAAATACAGGAGCACAACTTAACTGTTAACAGAGAGGATTTACCCAGTAATAGATGAAAACAGATATATAGACCCAAAGCCAAACATTAATTGGAGCTTGGTGAATCCTGTGGATGACAAGGCCCCACGCCAGAGTCCAAGAACACCACAAGAAAACTTACAAAATCAATTAACCTGGGTAAGATGTGCCCACAGAACTGAACTCTCAGAAAGCAAGCATGGGATAGACTTAGGCTCTCATTACATATGTAACAGTTGTGTAGCTTGGACTTCATAGGGGACTTACAATAGTAGGAGAAGGGATTTCTCTTATTCTGTTGCCTGCCTTTAGAGTCCTTTCATTCCCCTAACTGATATACCTTATCTAGCTCATTTTGGGTGCTAACTCGGCTGAGGGTCCCAAGGTGCCTAGAGGGAACTCCATGTTGAAGGTATCCTAGCACACCCAGGGTCTTGAGATCACTGGTGAGTGGAATGAAACATCTGTTGCAAAAACCCAGAGGGTCTTGTGCCAGCAGGAACAGGGTCAAAGGAAACCCACCCTACCAGTGGCTGGGGTTTATTCTGATTGGCACCAGTCCCTCGCCAACTTGGGAGTGAACTCAGCAGGCCCTAGCACACACAGGATCTTGGGAACACTAAGACCAGTCTACACAGGAGATCATGTGGGCATCAGAGACAACAGAGCTTCTGGGACAGGATCCCTTCAGGCCTTCATACTCATCCAGGAGACAGAGCTAAGACTCAGACCCCTGGACACCTTTCCAGCCAGAGGAGAGTAGGCCTCTAGGGAGGGTTCTGTCCCTAAGAATTAGGAGGTAGATCTGAGCTCCAGACCTGTGCACTTTCCCTGCAAGAGGAGAGCTTCCCTGCAGAGAGTGCTCTGACCACTGGCACTCAGGAGAGAGTTGGTCTCCCAGGAGTGCTGACAGAGACTAACAGAATCACAGCAGTAACAAGCTCAGTCCAGAGAAAGCTAGAATATCTAACACCAGAGATTACCAGATGATGAAAGGAAAACATAAGAATCTTACTAACAGAAACCAAGAACATTCAGCATCATCAGAACCCAATACACACACCATACCAAGTCCTGGATACCCCAACACACCCAAAAAGAAATATTCAGATTTAAAATCAATCTTATAATTAAAATCTTAAGAAGGGTATTAATAATTTACTTAAAGAAATACAGGAGAACACTGCTAAAAAGGTCTTTAAAGAATTACAGGAAAACACTGCTAAACAGGTTGAACTCCTTAAAGAGGAAAAAAAATCCCATAAAGAATTACAGAAAAACACACCAAACAGGTGAAAGAATTGGAAAAAAAAAGCATCCAAGATCTAAAAATGGAAGTAGAAACAATGAAGAAAACCCAAAGGGGGAAAGCTCTGGAGATAGAAAACCTAGGATAGAAATCAGGAACCATAGATGTGAGCATCAGCAACAGAGTACAAGAGATGGAAGAGAGAATCTCAGGTACAGATGATTCCGTAGAGAACATGGACACCACAATCAAAGAAAATGGAAAATGCAAAAAGATCCTAACCCAAAACATCCAGGAAATCCAGTACACAATGAGAAGACCAAATCTAAGGATAATAGGTGTAGATGAGAATGAAGATCTTCAATTTAAAGGGCCAGTAAATATCTTCAACAAAATTATAGAAGAAAACTTCCCTAACCTAAAGAAACAGATGCCCATGAACAGACAAGAAGCCTACAGAACTCCAAATAGAATGGACCAGAAAAGAAATTCCTGCTGACACATAATAATCAGAACAACACATACACTAAATAAAGATAGAATATTAAAAGCAGTAAAGGAAACAGGTCAAGTAATATATAAAGGCAGACCTATTAGAATTACACCAGACTTCTCACAAGAGACTATGAAAGCCAGAAGATCCTGGACAGATATTATATAGACCCTAAGAGAACACAAATGCCAGCCCAGGCTGCTATACCCAATAAAACTCTCAATCACCATAGATGTTGAAACGAAAGTATTCTATGACAAAACCAAATTCACACAATCTCTTTCTGAGAATCTAGCCCTTCAAAGGATGATAAAGGGACAACACCAACACAAGGACAGAAAGTACACCCTAGAAAAAGCAAGAAAGTAATCCTTCAAGAAACCTAAAAGAAGACAGCCACAATAACAGAATCCCAAATCTAACAACAACAAAAAAAAAAAAGAAGAAAAAAATACTTTTCTTTAATAACTCTTAATATCAGTGGACTCAATTCCCAAATAAAAAGACATAGACTAACAGACTGGCTACAAAAACAGGAACCAACGTTTATGCTGCTTATAGGAAACACATCTCAGGGAGAAAGACAGATACTACCTCAGAGTAAAGGGCTGGAAAACAATTTTCCAAGCAAATGGTCCTAAGAAAAAAGCTGGAGTACCCATTCTAATATCGAATAAATTCTACTTCAAGCCCAAAGCTATCAAAAAAGAAAAGGAGGGGCACTTTATACTCATAAAAGTTAAAATCTTCTAAGATGAACACTCAACTCTCAATAGCTATGCTCTAAATGCAAGGGCATCCACATTCATTAAATAAACTATAGGATAGCTCAAAGCACACATTGTACCTCACACAATAATAGTGAGAGACTTCAACACCCGACTCTCATCAATGGAAACAGAAAGTTAACAGAGACACAGTAAAACTAACAGAAGTTATGAAATAAATGGATTTAACAAATATATACAGAATATTTTATCCTAGAAGAAAAGGGTATACCTTCCCCCCATCATCTCATGTCACCTTCTCCAAAATTGACCATACAATTGGTCAAAAAACAGGTCTAAACAGATACAAAAGTTTTGAAATTATCCCATGCAGCCTATCATATCACCACAGACTATGGCTGATCTTCAATAACAACATAAATAATAGAAAGCAAACATTCACATGGAAGCTGAACAACACTACTCAATGATAACTTGGTCAAAGAAGAAATAAAGAAAGAAATTAAAATGAAAATGAAGCCACAACATACCCAAACATATGGGACACAATGAAAGCAGTCCTACGAGGAAAACCCATAGCTCTGAGTGCCTCCAAAAAGAAATTAGAAAGAGCATACACTAGCAGCTTGATAGCACACCAAAAGCTCTAGAACAAAAGGAATCAAATTCACCCAAGAGGAGTAGATGGCAGGAAATAATCAAACTCAGTGCTGAAATCAGCCAAGTGGAAACATAAAGAAGTATTCAAAGAAGTCAACCAAACCAGGAGCTGGCTCTTTGAGAAAATCAACTATATAGATAAACCCCTAGCCAGACTAACTAGAGGGCATAGGGATAGTATCCTAATTAACAAAATCAGAAATGAAAACAAGATATAAAAATGGAAACTGAAGAAATCCAGAAGATTATTGGATCCTACTATAAAAGGCTATACTCAACAAAACTGGAAAACCTGGATGAAATGGACAAATTTCTAGACATACTTGGTACCAAAGTTAAATCAGGATCCGATTAATGATGTAAACAGTCCCATATCCCCTAAAGAAATATAAGCAATCATTAATTGCTACATCCACTCCAGTAGTGACAAGCGCAACAGGACCCCAAAACCTGAGCACTGTCCCTACACAAAAAGTTGAGGGAAACTTAATCTCCTGGAACTGTGGCATCTTGTATAAGGAATGCTCCAATGTCCTTGCTTTAGTTGGTAAACGGATCTGTGTGCTTTCCCTTAATACTGCTTTATTACAAGTGCTCTAAGGATTGATTTGTTGACATATAGCTAAGTTAGATTCTAGGCAATCCTTGATCCGACCTCTGTCAGGACTCCTGGGAGACCAGCTCTCTCCTGAGTTTCAGGGGTCAGAGCACTTGCTGCAGGTAATCTCTCCTCTGGCAGGGAAGGTGCACAGAGGACTGAGGGTCAGGGTCACCTTCTGGTTGAAGATGAAGGCCCAAAGGGTTCTGCTGCTTCCACGGCCGTCTCCAGCGTGAACTGGTCTCTGAGAGACCCAGAATAGAAGATGTAGATCTTACCTGAGTCCCAGGGGTCAGAGCACTTGCTGAAGGCAACTGTCCCTCTAACAGAGAGGTCTGAGTACCAGCTCTGCCTCCTGGCTGAGGATGAAGGCCAGAAGGGACCCTTTCCCAGAAGTTCTGTTTCTTCTGCAGCCTGTGTGCTCTCCTGTGTGGACTGGTCTCCGAGGGACCCCCAGGTAGAAAGTGGCGATCTCATCTAAGTCTCTGGTGTCTGGGCACTTGCTGTAGGCAAGCTCTCCTCTGGCAGGGAGGGTGCACAGAGGACAGAGGGTCCTGGCTAAGGATGAAGGGCTGAAGGGACCCTGTCCAAGAAGCTCTGTTGCTTCTGCAGCCTGCATGATCTCCAATGCAGACTGGTCTCTGAGAGACCCTGGAGATAATTCTTAACATGAGTTACTTCCTTAGTTGCTCTAGTTTGTGTGAAGCTAACAAGAAAAAAATAATATATATTTAAAATTTGCTTTTCTGCTCATATTTACAAAGAATAATTTGGTAGACATTTTTGTAATATCTACAATCTGCAGAATGTTTATTTTCCCTAAAATACAGGAAATCAATGATCCTATCGTAGAAAAATTTTACTCATATAAAGAAATCATAGTATCAGCCAGACATCAGCTTGATGTCTGTTGCTTTGATAAAATGCTAACAAAACAAACTTTGAGGAGAAGAAGATTCTTTTGTTTTATTGGTTACAGTCCAACATTAGATGAACTCCAAACAGTAGTTCAATATAGGAACCTGGAGATAAAAATTGGACCAGCAAATATGGAGACCATGGAGACTTTTCTGGCTCTCCTGTGGATTTCTGCATTGCCCCACTTTTTTGTAAATTATATTTATTATATATAAAAAAAAACAAGGTCTATAGGCTCTTTATGGAGGAACTAAATATTATTTTGTGGGAGAAGACAAAAGGAAACAAAATGACAAGTGTTTGAAATCCAGGCCTGTCCAAGAACCAAGTGCAAGAAGACATTGAAACAAACAGGAAATTTTGTAAAGTTAGAAACCCTATAAATTTGACTAAACTCTAAACTTGTTTCCATTTAAAATTTTTAATATATCAAAATGCCTTCTTTATTGACATGCTTATCCCACCAAAAATAATCCCAGTAACACCCACCCAACTTCATCACTGGTAATGATCAAGTGGACCAGCCAACTCTTGCTGCTAACTTGTGTTTTGATAAATAAGCATCTTTTAAGTCTAAACACATGGACAGATTGTTGTAAAGAGTGGATATCAAGCCTTCACAGGATCAAGGGTCTCTCCTTGCTTCTCATTGCTGTCGCACAAGGCCATCCTCTGCTTTGTATGTGGCTGGAACCATGAGTCCTTCCATGTTTACTCTTTGGTTGGTGGTTTAGTCCCTGGGAGCTCTGGGAGTAATGGTTGGTTCATATTCTTGTTCTTTCTATGAGGCTGCAAACCCCTTCAGCTTCTTGGGTCATTTCTCCAGCTCCTCCATTGAGGAACCTGTGCTCATTCCAATGGATGCCTCATTTCTAACAGATTTTCTCACTCAAACTTGGCACCCAGAGAATAGGAAGATAGGTATACACACACACACACACACACACACACACACACACACACACACACATATATATATATATATATATATATATATATATATATATATATATACTCATAAGCACATGCCCAAAGGACTAGCATCCTATTCACAAATCCTTGTTCGTTGTTACTGTCTCTTCACAACAGCTAACCTAAATGTCCTTCAAATTATAAATCGGTAATGAACTTGGGATATATTATTGAATATTTTTCAGCTACAAAGAAAAATGAAATAATGAATTTATTAATTAAATGGATTTTTAAAAATCACATTGAATAAGGTAACCCAGATTATTTCATTGGAGATTTCTAGCACCAAGTCTTCACTCGGGAGGTAGAGGCAGACAGATTTCTGAGTTCAAGGCCAGCCTGGTCTCCAAAGTGAGTTCCAGGACAGCCAGGGCTATACATAGAAACCCTGTCTCGAAAAACCAAAAAAAAAAAAAAAAAAAAGACAAGTGATATGGTAAAGTCAATAGAAAAAGAGAACAGCTCTAATTAGGATAGAGTAGAAAATAACAGTAAAAATATATATCTTTAAAAGTCCTAGAAATTATACTATTACCTATCTACCTAAAATCACCTATAATACATATAAGTCCTTATACAAATATATGTATAGAATTTCAATGAGAGTGTCCGTTGGGTTGACAGTGTTCCATTGAAGAGGCATAGACTATCTAATAAGAATCCAAATACCTGACTTGAAAAGACATTTGAATAGCTGGACATAGATAGATAAACAGAGAAATAGACAACCAGAAAAGAGGGAGCTCTGGAAACATCCAGAGGAAACTCCATGCAACTTTTATATTAACAGATTTAGAGAGCATAATACTAACATCGTTATTGAGTTAGTCATTGGGCAGTTGACTGACTTATGTCTTTTCCTTCCTATAACTTGGGGACTAGATTGATATCCAAATGACACAAAATCTCAACTTTCTCTTTATTTTGTTGCCTCATCAGCCATTATTCTACCAGGAACTACATTGTGATCCATCATAATTTTATAAAAAGGCAGACATATCAGAATTACACATGACTTGTCACTTGAGCCTCTAAACCTCAGACAGTCCTGGAAAGATGTCTTGCAGATTCTAAGAGATTACAGATTCCAACCAAAAGTACTATACCAAATGAAAGTTTCAATCGCCATAGATGGCAAAATCAAGTTATTTCATGACCAAACCAAATTTAATCACTATTTGACTACTACTGCAGCCCAACAGAGGATACTAGAAAGAAAATTCCAAAACAAGGATAATAACTACACCCAAGAAACACAAGAAAGTAATCAACTCAAAACAAAAGAAGAGAGAGAGAGAGAGAGAGAGAGAGAGAGAGAAAATCACACAAAGACAGTATCACCACCAACACCAAAATATAAGGAACTGACAATCATTGGTGCTCCTTAATATCTCTCAACACCTCCTGTCTAAAGCAAATTCTGGAAGAGTGGAGCAGAAACTGAAGAAAAGGCTATCCAGAGACTGTCCCTTCTAGGGGTCCATCCCATCTGCGGACACCAAACCAAGACACTATTGAGGATGGCAAGAAGCATCTGCTGACAAGAGTCTGGTATGGCTATCACCTGAGAGGCTCTGCCAGAGCCTGAACAATACTGGTGTAGATTATTGCAGCCAACCATTGGACTGAGAATGAGGACTACAACTGAAGGAGCTAAAAGGGGTTGCAACCCCATAGGAAGCACAACAATATCGAGAAACCAGAACCCCAGAGCTCCTGGGGACTAAACCACCAACCAAAGAGTATATATGAAGGGACCCAGGGCTCCAGGTGCATATGTAGCATTGGCTTGGCTTAGCTGGTATCTATGAAAGGACATACCCTTGGCCCTGTGGATGACTGATACCTCAGTGTAGCAGAATGCTATAGTGGTGAGGTAAGAGTTGGCAGGTGGGTGGGGAAATCTCTCATAGAAGCAGTGGGTAGGGGAATGGGATAGGAGTTTGCAGAGGGAAAACTTTGAAGGGGAATAACATTTGAAATATAAATAAATAACCAGTAAAATATTAAACAACTCATCTTATCATGGGGTTTCCCCTTGAACCTTTATAAACTGACATTTTCCTATAGGCCACATCTGTCTCCTCTGTATACAGAGGCAGTACTATTTCTGTCTAACATCTGGCCTCTTTCTCTTGCTTTCTTCCATTTCTCCCTCATCCTCTATCTCTTATTGTTTTGTCTTATTCTATGCTCTTTGTCACTCTGTGGAAAATAAATCTCTGTGCTGAGAAAAATGAATATCTCTCAACATCAGTGGACTCAAATTCCAAATTAAAATACACAGGTTACTTAAGCAAGATCCATCATTCTGCTGTGTACAGGAAATACACTTTATCAACAAAGATAAATTCTAAGTCATAGTAAAGGGCATTTGTAAATTAAAAAAAAAAAAAAAAAAAAAGAGGTTTTCCCCTTCTGGTCAACGCCAGCTCCCAGCCACCTTGGGCACGGACACGAATAATGGTTCCACAGTTCCCAGAGGACCCTCCACACCACAGGCACCCTAGCATACTCAGGATCTTAGGATCACTGGTGAGTAGAACTCAACATCTGTTCCAAACCAATTGTGATGGGGTGTGAAAGCAGGAGCAAGGACACCAGAGCCCTGCCTGACCAGCCGCTTGGGTTCCTTCTCATCAGTGCTGGTATCATTGATATTGAACACACCAGACAGCCCCAGGGTCCCCAGAAGAGACACCATTTCCAAGCACTGTAACACAACCAGAATTTTAGGATTTCAAGATACCAGGAAACCAGGAGCTTGGTCACACCAGGATCTCAGGGTCTCAGAGGAAGCTTGACTGATCTGGGAATCATAGGATCACTGAGAAAGCTGGACTCTGAGGAATCCTGAATCAACCAGGATTATAGGAAGGAAAGGCTCCAACCAGATATACTAAGAGCAGTAAGCAGTTTAGCTATTCAAATGGCAGGAGGCAAGCATAAGAACAGAAGTAACAGAAACCAAGGTACTCGGCATCATCAGAACCAAACTCTCCAGCTATAAGAGGTCCTAGATAAACCATCACACCAGAATGGCCAGATATGGATCTAAAATCACTTCTCATGATGATGATGATGGAGGACTTTAAGAAATAAATAAATAAATAAATAAATAAATAAATAAATAAATAAATAAAAGAAATGCAGGGGAACACATGTAAAGAGCTAGAAGCCCTTAAGTAAACACAAAAAATGCTTAAAAAGTTACAGGAAAACACTACCAAACAGGTGAAAGAATTGAACAAAACCATCCAGGGTCTAAAAATGCAAGTAAAAACAATAAAGAAATCACAAAGGGAGACAACTATGGAAATAGAAATCCAGGGAAAGAAATCAGGAACCATAGATACAAGCATCAGCAACAGAATACAAGAGATGGAAGAGAGAATCTCAGGTACAGAAGATTTCATAGAAAACATGGATACAACAATAAAAAAAAAATACAAAATGCAGAAATATCTTAACTCAAAACATCCATGAAATCCAGGACACAATGAGAAGACCAAACCTATGATAATAGCAGTAGATAAGAATGAAGAATTTCAAATTAAAGGGCCATTAAATATCTTCAAGAAAATTATAGAAGAAAAGTTCCCATAACTAAAGAAAGAGATGCCCATGAACATAAAAGAAGCCTACAGAACTCCAAATATACTGGAACAGAAAACAAATTCCTCCTGACATATAATAATCAGAACAACAAATACACTAAATAAAGATATAATATTAAAAGCAGTAACGGAAAAAGTTCAAGTAACATATAAAGGCAGTCCTATTAGAAATCCACCAGACTTCTCACCAGAGAATGTGAAAGGCTGGACAGATGTTATGCAGACCCTAAGAGAACACAAAATGTAGCCCAGGCTACTATACCTAGCAAAACTCTCAATTACCATAAATGGAGAAATCAAAGTATTCCATGAACAATCCAGATTCACACAGTATCTTTCCCCGAGTCCAGCTTTTCAAAGGATAATAAAGGGAAAAGTCCAAAACGAGGAGGGAAATGAAGCCCTAGAAAAAAGCAAGAAAGTAATTCTTCAACAAAACTAAAAGAAGATAGCCACAAGAACAGAATACCAACTCTAACAAACAAACAAATAACAGGAAGTAACAATTACTTTTCCTTAATACCTCTTAATATCAATAAACTCAATTCTCCCCTAAAAGACATAGATTAACAGACTGGCTACATAAACAGGACCCAACATTTTGTTGCATACAAGAAACCCATATCAGGTAAAAAGAAAGACACTACCTCAGAGTAAAAGGCTGGAAAATAATTTTCCAAGCAAATGGTCCCAAGAAAAAAACTGGAATATCCATTCTAATATAGAATAAAATGGACCTGCAACAAAGAGTTATCAAAAAAGATGAGGAGGAGCATTTCACACTCATCAAAAGTAAAATCTTCCAAGATGAACTCTCAATTCTGAATATCTATGCTCCAAATGAAAGAGCCTCCACATTCATTAAGGAAACTTTAGTAAAGCTCAAAGCACATATTGCACTGCACAAAATAATAGTGGGTGACTTCAAAACCCCACTCTCATCAATGGAAACAGAAAGTGAACAGAGACACAGTGAAAATAATAGAAGTTATTAAACAAATGGATTTAATAGATGTCTACAAAATATTCTATCCTAAAACAAAAGGATATACCTTCTCTCAGCACCTCATTGTACTTACTCCAAAACTGACCACATAATCTGTCAGAAAACAGGCCTCAACAGATACAAAAATATTGAAATTATCCCTTGCATCCCATCAGATCACCATGGACTAAGGCTGATCTTTAATAACAACATAAATAACAAGAAGCCAGTGTTTACCTGGAAGCTGAACAATTAAAACTGCCCAATGAAAACTTGGTCAAGGAAAAAATAGAGAAAGACATTAAAGACCTTTAAGACCTAAATGAAAATGAAGTCACAACATACCCAAACTGATGGAATACAAAGATGAAACTCATAGATCTGAGTGTATCCAAAAGAAACTAGAGATAGCACACACTCACAGCTTGACAGCACACCTAAAAGCTCTAGAACAAAAGGAAGCAAATTCACCCAAGAGGGGTACACAGCAGGAAATATTCAAACTCAGGGCTGAAATCAAACAAGTAGAAACAAAAAGAACTATACAAAGAATCAACCAATACAGGACCTGGTTTTATGGGAAAATCAATAAGATAGATTAAACCCTTAGCCAGACTAACTAGAGGGCATAGGGATAGTATCCTAATTAACAAAATCAGAAATGAAATGGGAGACATAACAACAGAAAGTGAGGAAATACAAAACAACATCAGATCCTACTAGAAAAGGCTGTACTCAACAAAACTGGAAAATCTGGATGAAATGGACATGTTTCTAGACAGATACCAGATACCAAAGTTAAATCAGGATCAGATCAATGACTTAAAGAGTCCCATATCCCCTAAAGTAATAGAATCAGTCATTAATAGACTCCCAAACAAAAAATAACATAGGACCAGATGGGTTCATTATAGAGTTCCACCAGACCTTCAAAGAAGACCTAATTCTAATTCTCCTCAAACTATTCCACAAAATAGAAACAGAAAGTACTCTACCTATTTAATTATAAGGCACGATTATTCTGATATCTAAACCACATAAAGACTCAACAAAGACAGAGAAATTCAGACCAATTTCCCCTATGTATAAGGATGAAAAAATTTTTCAATAAAATTCTAGCTAAGTGAATCCAAGAAACATCAAAACATCGTAATCAAGTAGGCTTCATCCCAGGGATGCAGGGATGATTTAATATATGGAAATCCATCAACATAACCCAGCATATTAAAAAAAAAAAACTAGCTGAATATAAAATTAGCTCAAACAAATCAGTGGCCTTTCTCTACAAAAAGGATAAACAGGATGAGAAAGAAATTAGGGAAACAACACCCTTCACAATAGTCATAAATAATATAAAATACCTTGGTATAGATCTAACTAAGGAAGTTAAAGATCTGTATGATAAGAACTTCAAATCTCTGAAGAAAGAAATTGAAGTAGATCTCTGAAGCTGAAAAGATTTCTGATGGTCATGGATTGGTAGGAATAATATAGTTAAAATGGCTATCTTTCTGAAAGCAATCTACAGATTCAATCAATTCCCACCAAAATTCCAACTCAATTCTTCACTGAGTTATAAAGGGCAATTTGCAAATTCATCTGCAAAAACAAAAACCTAGGATAACACAAATTATTCTCAACAATAAAAGAACCTCAGGTAGAATCACCGTGCCTGTCCTCCAGCAGTATTACAGAGCAATTGTGATAAAAACTGCATGGTACTGGTACGATGACAGACAGATAGTTCAATTGAATAGAATTGAAGACCCAGAAATGAACCCATACACCTATGGTCACTTGGTCTTTTACAAAGGAGCTAAAACCATCCAGTGAAAAAAAGACAGCATTTTCAACAAATGGTGCTAGCTCTAATGATATCATGTAGAACAATGTGAATTGATTCATTCTTATCAACTTGTATAAAGCTCAAGTCCAAGTGGATCAAGGAACTCCACATAAAACCCGAGACAATGAATCTTATAGAGGACAAAGTCAGGAAAAGCCTCAAAGATATGGGCACAGGGGAAATATTCCTGAATAGAATAGCAATGGCTAGTGCTGTAAGATCTACAATCAACAAATGGGTCCTCATAAAATTGCAAAGCTTCTGTAAAGCAAAAGATACTGTTAATAAAACAAAAAGGTCACCAACAGATTGGGAAAGGATCTTTACCAATCTTAAATCTGATAGAGGACTAATAGCTAATATATATAAGGAACTCAAGAAGCTGGACTCTGGAAAATCAAATAACCCCATTTCAAATGGGTTACAGAGATAAACAGAGAATTCTCAACTGAGGAATACTGAATGGCTGAGATCACCTGAAAAAACTGTTCAACATCCTTAATCATCAGGGAAATGCAAATCAAAACAACTCTGAGATTCCACCTCACACAAGTCAGAATTGCTAACATCAAAAATCCAGGTGACACCAGATGGTAAGGATATAGAGAAAGAGGAATACTCCTCCATTGCTGGTGTAAATGCAAGATGGTACAACCACTCTGAAAAACAGTCTGGTGGTTCCACAGAAAATTGGACATAGTACTATGGGAAGATCCACCAATACATCTTCTGGGCATATACCCACAAAATTTTCCAACTTGTAATAAGGGCACATGCTCTACTAAGTTCATAGCAGCCTCATTTATAATATCCAGAAGCTGGAAAGAACCCAGCTGTTCCTCAAAAGAGGAATGGATACAGAAAATGTGATACATTTACACAATAGAGTTCTACCCAGCAATTAAAAACAATGAATTTATGAATTTTTTTTGTAAATGGATAGATCTGGAGAATATTATCCTGAGTGAAGTAACCCATTCACAAAAGAACACACATGATGTGCACTCGCTGACAAGTGGATATTTAGCCCAGAAGCACAGAATACCTAAGATACAATTTACAAAACTCAGGAAGAAGGAACTCAGGAAGAAGGAAGACCAAAGTGTGAATACTTCATTTCTTCTTAGAATGGGGAACAAAATACATATGGAAAGAGGTACAGAGACAAATTTCGGAGCTGAGATGAAAGGAAGGGTCATCTAGAGAGTGCCCCACCCAGGGATCCATTCCATAAATGACCACTAAACCCAGACACTATTGCATATGCTAGCAAGATTTTGCTGACAGGACCCTGATATAGATGTCTCTTGTGAGACTATGCCGATGCATGCTAAATACAGAAGTGGATGCTCACAGTCATCTATTGGATGAAACAAAGGGCTCACAATGAAGGAGCTAGAGAAAGTAACCAAGAAGCTAAAGGAGTCTGCAACCTATAAGAGGAACAACACTATGAACTAAACAGTATCTCTCAGAGCTGTGTCTCTAGTTGCATATGTAGCAGAGGATGGCCTAGTAGGCCATCAATGGGAGGAGAGGACCTTGGTCTTTTGAAGATTATATGACCCAGTACAGGGGAATGCCAGGGTCATGAAAGGGTGGTATTGGGTGGGTTGTGGAGCATGATGGGGGGAAGGGTATAAGGGACTTTTGGGATAGCATTTAAAATGAAAATGAAGAAAATATCTAATACAAAAAAAATGACACCAATAACCTATGGATAAAAATTTATTGAAGCAGTCAACGAAGTTGAAGTTGCTTAGTGATAGCTTGTTTTATGATTACTGCAATGTGAATACATGACAGGTTAGCTCCTGTAGCACTTTAGAACTTAATAATTTATCACTGTTGTGGATGCCAACAAGAGCTTGCTGACAGGAGACTGATATAGCACTCTCGTGAGAGGCTCTGTCAGTGACTAACAAATATAGAAGTGAATGCTCACAGCCATCCATTGGACTGAGCATAGGGTCTGCAATGGAGGAGCTAGAGAAAAGACCTAATGTGCTGAAGGGGTTTGCAGTCCCATTGGATGAAAAACCATATGAACTAGCCAGGATCCCCAGATCTCCCAGGTACTAAACCACCAAACAAAGAGTATACATGGTGGGACTCATGCCTCTAACTGCATATGTAGCAGAGGATGTCCTAGTTGGTCATGAATGGGAATAGAGGCCCTTGGTCCTGTGACGGCTCTATGACCCTGTGTAGGGGAATGCTAGGGCCAAGAAACAGGAGTGGGTGTGTTGGTGAGCAGAGGGAGGGGGGATGACATAGGGAGAGGGGTTTTTTGTGGAGACACCAGGAAAGGGGATAACATTTAAAATGTAAATAAAGAAAATACCCAATTAAAAAAAGAATAAAAGAAAAAGAAAAGAAATATATATCAAAGACACAGAAAATATTCTTTGCAAAAGCATTCAAGACAACTTTCCTGATAAGAAGGAGATTGCAGTCAAATTGCAAGACAGATACAGTACACCAAGTAGAGTACATGAGCAAAGAAAGTCTTCAGAAAAAAAGAACAAATAAATAATCCAGAAAAGAAAGCCTCTAGAAATAAGGAAAAATGAAATATTGAAAGATGTAGCAGAAAATAAAACATACACCAAATAAAATATTAAATTAGAACTATTAGAATAACACCTGACTTTTCAGTTGTGATACTTAAATAGAATGACCTGTAAGGTTGCTCTTAAGATTCTCAGAGACCTCAGATGCCAACTCAGACTACCATATCAAGTAAAACTTTCAATCACAATAGATAGAAAAATATATTGTATAATACAACAGTTTAGTCAGCGTATATCTTTAAATCCAGCTCCAAAGAATGTGTTATAAAGAAAACATTTACCCGCAGAGGCCGGGCATATCCTAGAAACACAGGAGATGAAGAATATCAGATCAGCTCATCAAAAGGCTAGGAGACCCACACCACCACAATAAGCTAACTGGAGTTAGTTCATAACTTTAAATATCAATGGTCTGAATTCCCCGTATAAAATGGTACAACATGCCAGAATATATTCATAAATAGAATCAATACTTCTACATCCAACAAACACAATTTAACATCTATGATAGAAATCCCCTCAGGGTAAAAGTATATAAAAATTACTCTAAGCAAATGGACATAATAAGCAAATGGAAACAGTCATTTAAATATCTGACAAAATAGACATTAAAGCAAAAAAGAACTCAAAGAGTTAGGGCAAGATATTGCATACTTATCAAAGATAAAATCCAAGAGGAAATTACAATAGTTAATGTTTAAGCATCAAAGACATGGAAATTCAAACCAATAAACAAAACAGTAGTACATTTTATTACTCTCATACGCTGATAACAGGTGACTTCAAGACCCTACTCTTACCAATAAATAGACAATCTAGACAACTCTAAATGTAGTAGTGCAAATTATAATGAAATCATAACCAGATATTCATAGAATATTTCATCACACACACACACACACACACACACACACACACACACACACACACATCTTCTCAACCTCTAATGGAACTTTCTGCAAAGTTAACCTCATATTCATACACAAAGCTAATTTCAATAGGTACAAGAAAATTGAAATGAAACCTGCATTCTATCTAACCACTACAGATTGAAGTTGTATACAAACAATAAAGGAAAGCTTAAAGGCTCATGAAAAGTGAACCACTCATCACTCTATGAAAAATGCCTGAAGAGAGAATTAAGAAAGAAAGATAAATGTTTTAGGATTGACTGAAAATGAAAACACAACAAGCTCAAAATTATGGGGCAAAATGTCACTGTCCTAAGAGGGAAGATTGGAGAACTACTAACTTGTGTTTTAAAAAATGCAGAGCTCATATCACCTAATGGACACTTGAAAGCTCTAAAACAATAGGAACAAATAGCAGTCCAAAAAGAGTATATCAGGGAATAAATTCATATACTAGAAACAACAACTAAAATAATACAAGAAATAAGTGAAATTGAGTTGTTTCTTTGAGACAATCAATAAGGGAGTCAAACATTTAGCCAAATTACCAAAAACATTTTGAGAAAAAGATCCAAATTAACAAAATTACAGATGAAAATAAAAACATAACAACAGACACCAAAGAAATCTAGAGAATCAAAATGACATACTTAAAAAACATGTATTCGACCAAACTCAAAAATAGGGAGAGGGGAAATGAATAATTTTGTCAGTATATACCACCTAAGTTACATCTAATTCATAATAGCAATTTTAAAATGTCTATAACAACTAGTGATATAGAGCAGTCTATTTCACTATACAAGTGCATAAAAAAAATACAGGGCCATAGGGTATTAATATAGAACTTTACCAAATTTTTAAATAAGAATTAATACTAACACTATTCAAATTATTACACAAAGTAGAAAGAGTAAGAACATATCCCAGTGATTTTTATAAAGCCACGGTTACTCTGATACCGTAATTGCATACAGAGTCAATAAAGGAAAATAATTACTGATCAATTTCTCTTATGAAAACAGATGAAAAATTCTTAATAATACACTTGCAAACTGAATGTAAGAAGACATCAAAAAGGTCCTCCATCAGGATCCGGTTGACTTTCACTGAAGAGAGGCAGTAATTATTGAAGACTAAAAAAAAATATGCATGGAAGGCATATTAGTGTAGTAGTTGCACAAGGCTTGTAAGAATAACTACCAAATATCTGATCCAATTTAAGCCCTAATTTCTGAGACGGAATCCATTCCTGACAGGTATCCATGAATTTGAGACTAAATAGTCCAGGAACTCAGGGAAAGCCAAGTACTACAAATCAGCTGAAATAATGTAACATTAAAAAAGATGATAAAGGCATGTTGCTCTATAGCACCAATCATCACAGAAACTTTATTCAGCTGTAGATGGAAACCAATACCCTTTACCAGAGAGTAATCAGAGAATTGAAGATTGTGGAGCACTCAGCTCTAAAAGGGATGACTCTGTTAAACGCCTCCTCTTGGGTGGGGGCAGTTAACTCTTTGTAAGTGGAGGAAAAGTATGTAAGAACAAGAGAATATGTAAGAAACCAAGGAAATGAGGTCTACTGAATACACTAGGCATGATGAACTAACAGAGACTATGGAAGAATGCACAATGTCTGTATTGGCCTGTGCCAGATGAAGTCCTTGTGCTGAAAGAAAAAATAGATATCACACACATCCATTACTCATCATCTTGAATTGATAACACATACCAATGACAAATTAGTTTTTCTTTAACTGAGTCTCACTGGGTATACAATCACTCCTAGAATGGGCCTGAAGGCCAACACACACAAAAGGCATTAAATGGCAACTTTGGAAGTTATTTGATCTGCATTTAATCAATGAATGTGCATATATTTTATTATATATTTACCGACTTTTATATTACAGTTCCTTTGTGTATATATTATGGCTTTTAGGTTTGTGGGGTTTTTTTTTGTTGTTGTTTTTTTCTGGTTTTTTTTTGGTTTTTCGAGAGGGTTTCTCTATATAGCCCTGGCTGTCCTAGAACTCACTTTGTAGACCAGGCTGGCCTCGAACTCAGAAATCTGCCTGCCTCTGCCTCCCGAGTGCTGGGATTAAAGCCGTGTGCCACCACGCCCGGCTTGGTTTGTGTTTTTCTAAGATTCTTCTGTGTGCACATGTGTATGTCTCTGACTCTCTGCATGTTTTTTCCCTTCGGTCTTTTTCTTTTGTTTTGCCTCATTTTGATTTGTTTATGTTTGATCTTACTTTCTTTAATTATTATTCCTTTGATGCCTGTTAATACTAAGAATTAGAAAAGTCCTAGATTCAGAGGGGAGGGAATGTTTGGGATATCTCACAAAATTTTGGGAAAGGAAAGCCTAATTAGAACATATTTTATGAAAAATCTATTATCAATAATGTGGGAACAAAATGTTTAAGAATTTAATAATTTCCAAATTTGCTAGTTAGGACAGATTTGAAGAAACACACAAAGATTAAGCAGGTGAAAATGGCTTATATCAGTGATAGTCAAGCACATGTTTTGCAATATTTATCTATCAATAAGCTCTGTAATTGTAGTTAAGTACATAAATTATTTTCTACTTTTAACTGTACTCATTTTTATGGCATATGCTTATCATGAAATACAGTGAAAATATCAAATACTGTTATTAAAACCCTTGTCAAAAACTCTTGTTTTATGTACAGATTAAGCAGTTACATATCTCAATATTCTATATAACTACTGTATTTTCTTTCATTTCTTTCTAAAAATTACAAGATGGATCATTTCAAAGAAGTTATACAATTAAAGTGTAAACATTATGTCAATACTTTCTGTGCTCATAAACTTTTTACTTATTTATAGATAAAGTCTATTTTTCAATAATTTAAATAGAAGTGGTCTCTATTTCTCTTTGTTAATTTGTCAGAAGGTATAATTCAATTAATTTAATTCAATCATATAGGTATATATGACATATTTCATATTATAAATTTCATGTCCCAATATATGTAAATTTTAAAAGGAAGTGTTGTGACTATAACACCAAAATATCATTGAGGGCTGAGACTTGCAATACAATCAGCAGCTTTTTTTTTAAATTTGATATTGTAATTTAATTATGAATCTTTCTTCCCTATTGTCTCTCTAATCCTTTCAAATGCTCCTGTATGCTCTTCTTCAAATTCATCCTCTTGTTTGTACTTTTATTGTATGTATGTTCATATGTATGTACTTATATGTTCCTAAAAATAACCAGCTTGGCTTGTGTAATGCTACCAGTATGTATGTTTTCAGGGCTAACAAGTGGGCACTATACAAGCAATTAGTGTAATCTCTCATAGAGAAGAGAGTTTTCATGACCGTGGCTCTCCTCATTTGCCTATAGTACCTCTTCTAGCCTTGGCACCTTGTGAGTTTTTATCCATTCTTTACCAGGAAGTGAACAGTGGAGTTAGTCATTTTGAAAGTTCAAAACCTAAACTGCTCAATGAAGTACAGAGTATTGCTGCTTTTAATAAGCATTGGTCATATACAAGAAAAGAATATTACTGCATTCCAAGCTTTCAGTGCTTCCTATTCATTGATGCAGGAAATCAATGCAATGATCTCACATGTATGAGACATGACAATGGCATCTAAGTTTTAAAAGGTTAGCAATGACATACATGTATTCAGTAGCACTAATCCCCAAATTAGTTCAATATTTCCCATGCAAGACTAGTAAGAAACATCATAAGAAATTTAAGGAATGACCAGGCAAAGATAAATTGTCCCTTGATAATCATCTCTTTTCAGAAAGTACTCTTAAAACAGAAGATAATTAATCCCATTCACACCTTATATTTCTATCCATACCAAATCATATATCTTAAAGTAGGGAAATAGTCAATAAATAGTTTTAGCATGAAGATAATGAGAAAAAATGCATTGATTTAGTAGCTGCTCTTCTTCAACACACTGAGGACTAAACTTAGGATCTAGTGCATGGTAGACAAAGAATCTCCCACTGAGCTAGATAGGCAATTCAATTTACTTATTGCCTCTGAGCATTTGAGAGGGGGGAAAAACACCCTAGAAATGTGCAGATAAACACTCTTTCTACAGGGTTACCTCTCTGAGAATTGCTGTGGACAAATTATGTAACCTTTCAAACCACCATAAACTTTAAGAAGGATTTATTAGGCCTGATTGTATTTCTTTAGCTCTTACTGCTGTCTCATATAGTTTGTGGGTAGCACTAGCCCCCAAATCACCTGAGAAGGTTTTTACATTGAATGTGAAATTACTTCTCACTGCCTTCAAACTCAGCTATGTAATGATATTGACTTATCAGAGGAAATGTAAAAGCAGATAACACCCTGCCACCAGGACATTAGTGCTGCATCAGAAATTTAATTTCTAGAACTATCAAACTGGGTGTGACCTTTGATTTATATGGCTTAGATTTATAATACACCCATCCTCAGAATATAAATAAAAACTAACTTGATTATTAACCTGACATACAAGCACTCAGCCCTAGATGATGAATTATTTATATCTGAATTATTTGAACACTGCTGAAGAAAAAGTAGATACCTGCTTTTGTGACAGTTTGTTCAGAAAAGTAAAAAACAAACAAACAAAAGCTTAACTTGCAATTGATATAAAGAAAATAAAAAAATTCCCCCAGATAATTATCAGGTATTGTACTATATGCAATACAACTGAACAATCCGAGAGTGAAGAAATTGAATAAGTGAACAAATGAATGCATAAAAGGGCAATCTCCCATAAGATTTGTTTCTTTTTTTTTCCAAATTTAATTGGATATTTTCTTCATTTACATTTCAAGTGTTATCCAGAAAGTTCCCTATACCCTCCACTCTCCCGGTCCTGCTTCTCTACACACCCGCTCCCACATCTTGGCCCTGGTGTTCCCCTGTATTGGGGCATATAAAGTCTGCATGACCAAAGGGCCTCTCTTCCCAATGATGGACAACTAGGCCATCCACTTCTATATATGCAACTAGAGACATGAGCTCAGGGGGTACTAGTTAGTTCATGATGTTCTTCCACATATAGAGTTGAAGACCCTTTCAGCTCCTTGGGTACTTTCTCTCACTCCTTCCTTGGGAACCCTGTGTTCCATCTAATAGTTGACTGTGAGCTTCCACCTCCATGTTTGTGGTATAGTCTCCCACGAGACAACCATATCCGGGCTCTTTCAGCACTATCTTGCTGGCATATGCTAGAGTGTCTATGTTTGGAGGCTGACTGTGGGATGGATTCCTGGCAGCCCCAGTCATTGGGTCCATCCTTTGGATTCAGCTTCACACATGATTTCTGTAACTCTTTCAATGTGTGCTTTGTTCTTAATTCTAGGAAGGGATGACATGTCCACATTTTGATCTTCCTTCTTCTTGAGTTTCATGTGTTTAGTAAATTGTATCTTGGGTAGTCTAGGTTTCTGGGCTAATATCCACATATCAGTGAGTACATGTTATGTGAGTTCTTTTGTGATTGGGTTACTTCACTCAGGATGATTGCCTCCAGATCCATCCATTTGCCTAGGAATTTTATATATTTATTGTTTTTAATAGCTGAGTAGTATTCCATTGTGTAAATATACCAAATTTTTCGTATCCATTCTTCTGTTGGGGGACATCTGGGTTCCTTCCAGTTTCTGGCTATTATGAATAAGGCTGCTATGAACATAGTGGAACATGTGTCTTTATTACCAGATGGAATATCTTCTGGATATATGCCCAGTAGAGGTATTGCAGGATCTTCCAGTAGTACTATGTCCAATTTTCTGAGGAACCTCCAGACTGATTTCCAGAGTGGTTGAACCAGCTTTCATTCCCACCAACAATGGAGGAGTATTCCCCTTTCTCCACATCTACGCCAGCAACTGTTGTCACCTGAATTTTTGATCTTAGCCATTCTTACTGGTGTGAGGTGGAATCTCAGGGTTGTTTTGATCTGCATTTCCCTGATGATTAAGGATGTTGAACATTTTTTCAAGTGCTTCTCAGCCATTCGGTATTCCTCAGTTGAGAATTCTTTGTTTAACCCTATGCCCCACTTTTTAATGGGGATATTTGATTTTCTGGTGTCCACCTTCTTGAGTTCTTTATATATATTGGATATCAGTCCCCTATCTGATTTAGGATTGGTAAAGATCCTTTCCCAATCTGTTGGTGGCCCTTTTGTCTTGTTGACAGTATCTTTTGTCTTACAGAAGCTTTGCAACTTTAAGAGGTCCCATATGTCAATTCTTGATCTTATAGCACAAGCCTTTGCTGTTTTGTTCAGGAATTTTTCCCCAGTGCCCATATCTTCGAGGCTTTTCCCCACTTTCTCCTCTATAAGTTTCAGTGTCTCTGGTTTTATGTGGAGGTCTTTCAACCACTTAGACTTGACCTTAGTACAAGGAGATAAGAATGGATTAATTCCCAGTCTTCTACATGATAGCTGCCAGTTGTGCCAGCACCATTTGTTGAAAAGGCTGTCTTTTTTCCACTGGGTAGTTTTAGCTCCCTTGTAAAGATCAGGTGACCATAGGTGTGTGGATTCAATTCTGGGTCTTCAATCCTATTCCATTGATCTACCTGTCTGTTGCTGTACCAGTACCATGCAGTTTTTATTACGATTGCTCTGTAGTACAGCTTGAGGTCAGGCATCATGATTCCACCAGAGGTTCTTTTATTGTTGAGAAGAGTTTTTGCTAGTCTAGGTTTTTTGTTATTCCAGATGAACTTGCTAATTGTCTTTTCTAGATCCGTGAAGAATTGAGTTGGAATTTTGATGGGGATTGCATTGAATCTGTAGATAGCTTTTGGCAAGATAGCCATTTTTACTATTTTGATTCTGCCAATCCATGAGCATGGGAGATCCTTCCATCTTCTGAGATCTTCCTCAATTTCTTTCTTCA
>LR750570.1:0-69525 GCA_902729485.2 Mus minutoides
TTCTTTTTTCTTATTAGATAATTTCTTCATTTATATTTCAAGTGTTATCCCATAAGTCCCCTATACCATCCCCCCCGCCCTGCTCCCCTACCAACACACTCTCACTTCTTGGCTCTGGCATTCCCCTATACTGGGGCATATAAACATTGTTAGACCAAGGGCCTTTCTTCCCCAATAATGGCCAACTAGGCTATCTTCTACACACATACAGCTAGAAACATGAGCTCTAGGGGTTCTGATTAGTTTATATTGTTGTTCCATCTATAGGGTTGCAGACCCCTACAGCTCTTGGGTACTCTCTCTAGCTCCTACATTGGGGACCCTGTGTTCTGCCCTATAGATGATTGTGAGCATCCACTTCTGTATTTATCAGGGACTGTCAAAGCCTCACAGGAGTCCGCTATATCAGTGTCCTTTCAGCAATATCCTGCTGCCATAGGCAGTAGTATCTGCTTTTGTTGGCTGATTATGTGATGGACCACCTGGGTGGGACACTCTCTGGATGGTCCATCCTTTCATTTTAGCTCTAAACTTTATCTCTGCACCTCCTTCCATGTATATTTTAATCCCTTTTCTAGGGAGGAATTAAGTATCCACGCGTTGGTCTTTCTTGATTTTCTTGTGTTTTGGAAATTGTATCTTGGGTGTTCTTGGTTTCTGGGCTAGTATCCGCTTATCAGTGAGTGCATATTAAGTGACTTCTTTTGTGATTGGGTTACCTCACTCAGGATGATATCCTCCAGATACATCCATTTGCTCAAGAATTTCATAAATTCATTGTTTTTAATAGCTGAGTAGTACTCCATTGTGTAAATGTACAACATTTTCTGTATCCATTCCTCCCTTGATGGACATCCACTCTGGAAATCAGTCTGGTGGTTTCTCAGAAAACTGGACATAGTACTACGGAAAGATCCAGCAATACCTCTACTGGGCATATACCCAGAAGATATTCCAACTTGTAACAAGGACACATTCTCCATTATTTTCATAGCAGCCTTATTTATAATAGCCAGAAGCTGGAAAGAACAAAGCTTTCTTCTTACAGACTTGGGTTTAATTCATGTAGCATTAAATGGCTCGACATCGTTGCTTTCTCTATGCAATAAAGATTGGAAACCATTTTTCATTCAGAATGAGTGAGTTCTTTCTGCCTTGATGCTTGGTCTTTTGCTGCAAATGCATATGTAAATCGGGATTTATGTGTAAGTATGCAATTATGAGGATGCATGTAAACTGGGCACAGAATGGAGATTTAAGAAAATTGTATGCATGAAAGTGCATATGAATGTATGTGAGTTTAATCCATACTTACTTGTGTAAAAGTTTATTTTTTCCTTGTGCAAGTGTGTTTATTTTTTCCTGATTCAACAGAAGTTTACTTACTGCTCTAAACTTCCCCCCCTAGCCTGACAAGAGGCATTAGGATAAAAGAGAAAAGTCTCTAACAGTTAATCCATTACTTAATTCCCCACTCTTAGGCTACAGGTGTTAATCACCTAAGCCATTACATTTAACCCTCAGAAAGAGCTAGAAAGTTTTTAGAACTTTTTAGAAGCTATCCACAAACATTTAGTAAAGTTAGCAAACTAGAACATCAGGACACAATCAGTATTTAAAGCTACATTCAGTTTGACTCTGTGTCTCCTTTCAACACACTAGCAAATAGGATGTTTCAAGCATATATTGATTCAATAAAACATTTCTTTAGAATTATAAAGACAAAACTTGAATTTTTATTATCATTTATAATAATATTGAATATATTAATATAGGCTAAAATAGTGAATATATACTGATAAATTTTAATATGAATTGAAACTGTGCTTCAGGAAAACTATACCCATGCAAGTTTAGCTGTGATATTATATATATTTGTATCAACATGTATCTTGAGAGTTAAAATTAATTTAAAATAAAAATGTAAAAATAAAGGATTGACTTAAAAATGATGTGTTCTTGTGTGGTAATGGGGCTAATTGTATTACTTTTATTCTTATTCTTATTGTAATATTGTCTCTGCAAAAGCCTTAAGATATATACTGAAAATGAAAGTGTGTACATTGTGTGCTTCTGTGTGGATGTATTAGGATGTAATTAGTGGATTTCTATTACAAAGATTAAATAATTTTATTAATTTGAAGGGACAACAGTGTTTACATTAAAATGCATAGAAATACAACATTGTACTTCTGTAAAGATAATTGTTCTATAATGTAGATTATCTACCAAAAAAGGGAAAACTTGTCCTTCATTAACGTTAGAGTTTGAAAAAAACCCATTCTTGTGTACAATTGATCAGTCAGTAGCAACAGGGCAAAATGATTCTAACCAGTGAATTTTGAACTCAATAGTAACTTCCTTACAACACTCTTTATCTTCTCATTTCTCAGACTGTAAATTATAGGGTTAAGAGTTGGAGGTAGTACTGTGTAAAAGATAGAGAGCAAGAACTCTAAAGCTGTTGGAGAGTCTGAGTTTGGGTTTAGATATGCACAGGTGCCTGTAGAAACAAAGAATAAGACAACAAAAAGGTGGGGCAGGCAAGTAGAGAAGACCTTAGACCTGCTTTCAGCAGAGGGCATCCTGAGAACTGTGGAGAATATGTGGACATAGGAGATGACAATCCCAATGAAGCAGGCAAAACCTATTACTGACAGGAAGTCAGCCACTCCCATTAGTACAAGGTAATCATTAGAGCAGGAGAGCTTGATCACTTGGGGAAGATCACAGAAGAATTGGTGGATTATTCTCTCCCCACAGAATCTGATAGAGAGTGTACTTGCAGTGTATAACATTCCTGAGATACATACACTTAGCCATACAGCTGTCACAGCCCAATTGCACTTTCTGGGACTCATGATGACCTCATAGTGAAGTGGAAGACAAACAGCTACATAACGATCATATGACATCACTGTGAGAATGGTCATCTCACCCCAGGCAAAACCTGTAAAGAAAAATATCTGCAGCATGCACTGTCCATATGAAATGTAGCCACCTCGTGCCAGGGAACTGTCAACATACTGGGGAACTGTGACAGAGAGGGATGAGAGGTCCAGAATGGAAAGGTGCTTCAGAAAGTAATACATTGGAGACTGGAGCTGTGGGTCCAGTGTTGTGATGGTGATAATGAGGAAGTTCCCTGCTGAGCCGAATATGTAGGTCATCAAGAAGAGCAAAGCATGTAATATCTGCATCTCATGGTTGTCAGAGAACCCCATGAGGAGAAAACCGCTCATCGTGGTTACATTTTCCAGTATCATCTTGAAAACAGAAATTGTGTTGGCAGCTGGAAAATAAAACAGTACAATAAATGCATTAAAATGAGACTGAGTCATTATTTAATTTTTCATCAATATTTATTTCAATAGTTTCTCTCTATATATTTCCTATCATCTACACTTGTTCAGAAACTTAAATGAGAACACATTTTTCTCATCTCCATAGATCACAAGCTATCCACTTTAGAAAACAATGCTGTCATTATAGCAAGAGGATGCTGCTTATTGTAGAATCAGGTGTAAAACTTGCTTTGAAGTACTGTTCAGGAGTTATTGAAATCAATAAGAAAAATACTTGTATAAGTGAAATACTCACCCAACCCTCTTAGTTTAAATATCCGATTTCAATTTAAGGAGTGTTTTAGTGGACATGCTGCTTCTATTTGAATTCTATTCCTATTTAACTGCTGTCACTAATACTTGCCTTCAGGTGTTTTTAGATCTTACCAAAAGCAAAGAGAATTGAAAAGTCAGATAGTGATTTCTAGAGACTGTTTAAGATAAGGAGGAAAATGGCCAATATTCAATAAAAGAATGCATACTTAAGTCCTTTATGTTTCCAGTAGAAATTATGCTTTAATTTATGGTCCTTATGATATTTGAGGGATTTAAAATAACCCATCATCCCATCAAATCCCCTTGAATGATGCATGTTGGTGTCGGAGGGTTGATGATAATTTAATGGAGTGTTAGTTTCCTGCATGTTTTTTTGTGTTTTTTTTTTTTCTATACCAATAGTGAGTTCTAGGCAATAAAAACAAAAGAAATATCATCACATATTTTCAACTTTACTTAAAATTTGTGTGTACAAATATAATTGTAAAATAAAATTTCAGGTGATCCTTTTCAATGTTGAGACATTTTTCATTTAATGGCATCTCTCCTATAATAACAAAAAGTCCCTCCAGGTCCCTCACACCACATTCTTAAAAAAAAAATAACTGACATCCAAATACCTGACAGGATGTTGGAATTTGATTGTAGTTAATATCATCTTAGAGTCATCTGTAACATTAGAA
Organism: Mus minutoides; assembly: GCA_902729485.2. Taxonomy (NCBI): domain Eukaryota; kingdom Metazoa; phylum Chordata; class Mammalia; order Rodentia; family Muridae; genus Mus; species Mus minutoides. Next base: position 4,304 of record LR750570.1, read on the forward strand.
AATGAGCCCAAGGACCTGTGGCAGGAGAATACTGAATTCAATCCACTGTGTGCTTCACAGAAAGATCCTCCATCTCTAGGAAAATAAATCACTGTTAAATGAAGTAGGTAACTTTTGTTTCATCTGGTACAACTTTTGTGTTGGAAAACCTCTTGTCTCCTTATTTGTGTACCTCAATCATAACTTGAACCTTTCTAGAATACTGTCATACTGTTTAATTTCTTAAACACCTTATATACACAATAGAAATCAGAGCAAATCAACATCTCACTTATATTTCTCACAGTTTTCTTCTTTTCAAATTTATTGATTTGATAGTAATTTTCTTTTAGTTTGGTAAAATGATAAACATTTATATCTATTGTTCATAATAAATTTTATATTGGTTCATTTAAATTAAAATTTTATTCTGATAAATCAAATGACTTCCTTTAATATTAATATATTAATCTGTCAAATCAAACCAAAACACTGAGAATTGAGAAAATGAATAATATTGATCATTTATTTAAATGAGACAGGAGACATGTTTGGGTCTTTCTAAAATAGGTGTCCCTTGATCCACACAGATAGTTTAACCAGCTTGAAGATAAGTATTCTGATAGAAAAAAAATTAAGTGTTCATACTTTAAGGAAAAATATTGACATCAAGTTATATTAATTTATACATAACAAAAAACACACAGGATCAGTGTAATAATCACATTGTACATGGTTACTTATGCCGTCTCTAGTGTTTATATCTGAGAGCTGTTGAAGAAGGGCTTTAACTATTTAAAAGTGTCACATATTCAAGAATATAACATGTTACCTTTATTCATTCAGTAGTCTTCTCACATGGTCTCTTATGTTTATATAAATTTTAAAATCAGTTTCTGTTCAGAAGGTTACCTACGTTCCTTGTTATATGATAGCCTTGCTATTCCAAACTAAGGTTGTAAGGCTGCATTAGAATTTCCAAAAATAGTTACCTTTCTGTATCATAATTCAGAAAATCACTCCAGGATGACTTGTTATGTATGTAGCTCTCCAAGCTGATCAACAGTTTCTCATATTTCTTGTCCATGGTTGCCCACTTTTAAATCAAATTATGTCCCTAGAGAACAAATGTGAGGAGCTATCTTCTTGAGGAGAGGGAATGGAATTGGAGGTTTATTCTCTTTTGAAATGGAAATGTGGACTTAAAATTACTTCATTTCCTCTGACCCCATGTCACCTGGGACATGGAGTCCCTAAAATTTCCACACAGCTGTTGAATTATTTTGTGATCTTGAGGTTTAGTTGTCCCAGCTCAGTGCTTTTCAGTCCTTAGTAGACCTGTGACTCTCCAGAGAGCTGATTAGAGCTCAGAACTCTGGGCACCACACTGAGTATCTATCTCTGAATCAGCCATTGAAAGCAATAGCTCACAGGGGCAGTTTCTGGTCTGAATACCACAGTTAGAAGGCTACTGGCTAGCAAAATTGTACTTTTGTGGCAGAACAAAAGAATATATAAATTACAGTAAAATATATATATTAATTTATACATTTGTCAACCACAGTTTATTCTATCAGTTATTTTCAAAGGGTCCATAATGTATGTTAGACTAATAGAGGAAATGTAAATACAGCAAGTATTCCTTCTATTTGAAGTTTAAAGCTGGTGTTAGGAAATCATCAATATATATCAAATTTGAGTGTGGCCAAGTCACAGTTGATGCCATAGAAAAATTGGTTTGCTCCTTAAAAATGAATTATTCCTTTCTATAGAAAATAAAGCAATTTTTTCTTTTTCTTCAAATAAAGTCTCTAGACTTCTTGAAAGTCTCCAACAGAAATGCAATTACAGGATATTGCCAAAAGCGTTATGAACCTCTGATGGGTTGAGTTGTGTAGAGCTTTGCCTAACTTGAAGCATCTGTTAGTTGTAAATGCGTGATACCCAAATTATTTCCTGAAAACAATGGAATTGAGGGAAATATAGATCATGATATTGATTTTTCTATTGTTATTTTATTACATTGCTGGAGAACAATTCCAGCTGTGCTACCAAGTAATATCTCTACAGCTATCCATATTTAGGTTTCTATACTGGTGAGAGAACCAAGTAGGTGAGCTTCACTGTTCTTCCAGACCTTCATTTCCTCCAACTTTATTCCCATTGTGCAGCAGACAGTTTGCAGAGACCTGTCTACTCTCCCTAACTCCCCTGTGGACTACTACTTCCACAGACCCTTGGGGCAGACCCAGTTTTTCTCCCTCTCTCCTACAGATTTTCTCACCTCCAATCTCCGGTCCTATCTCCATTAGTTATTCTCAGCTCCTAACACCTTGGAAAACATTCTCTCTGGGACTCCAGAGTGTCCCCACCTCACAGGGACACAGAGAGACTCTGTATCTGGCAACCCACAGCCACCATATGCTCTTAAAATCTAGGGAAGGCAACAGAAACAAAGGAGTGGAAAACCTACCCTACAAAGACTACTATAGGAGACTAAGGGGAGAAAATATTAAGGGAAAAAGTCAGTTTCTTTATTTTAAGATGATATAATTCAGATGATATATTGAAATAGGTCCTAAGAAAAAATAATAAAGGCATTTTACAAGACCCCCTAGTCAAGATCAACCTAGAGAGACACTCAAAGAAATTTCACTAAAAAGACAACGTTGACCACTCTCTCCAGAACCTGTTAATATAGTATTGGCAGTCTTAGCAAGAACAGTAAGACTACTATAGGAGACCCTGGGGAGAAAATATTAAGGGCAAAAGTCAGTTTGTTTATTTTTCAGATGATATAATTGTGTATAAAAGTGACCCTACAAGTTTCACCAGGGAACTCTTAGAGACGAGAAACATATTCAGCAATGTAGCAGGGCACAAAGCTAACACGTAAAGATTAGTAGATTATATTCAATAGAAAAATGGACTAAGACTGAATCTCATATATTATTATTATGATATCACATATCCCAATGGCTCCAAGTTCCTTCTCACTTCCCCTCCTATCCAGTTCTACAACCTGTCTCTCATTAAAACAAATTGCCTGACATCTAAATCATCATACTAAAACATAATATAAAAATAAACCAAAAATTCTGACAAGACACATACACACACACACACACACACACACACACACACACACACACACACACAAACAGTAAAAGCAGAAGAAATACAGCCCAAGAAAAAGCACTTGAAATACCAAGATAAACGAGTAAATACAAAGATTGAGAAAGAAATCAAATCAGAAGCCATAAGACATATGCAAAGGACTTGTAAAATTAAGAAAATTTCCCCAACAAAATATGATACATACAGCCTCTAAAGATGTCATTGTGGTTTTTTGCTCCTTTATTAACTAATACATTCACTTTACATCCTGATCCCAGTCTACCTCCCTCCTCTCTTTCCAGTCTAATCCTCAAACACCCCTTGCCCTATTCCATCCTCCGTTCTCTTCAAAAAAGCAAAAGCCCCTCCTGGTACCCACTTTAGCATAAGGGAAAAAGTCAGTTTCTTTGTTTTCAGATGATATAATTCAGATGATATACTGGAATAGTTTCTGAGAAGAAATAATAAAGGCATTTTACAAGACACCCATAGTCAAGATCAACCTAGAGAGAAACTCAAAGAAATTTCACTAAAAAGACAACGTTGACCACTCTCTCAAGAACTTGTTAATATAATATTTGCATTCTTATAGGAGATGGGGAGAAAATACTAAGGGAAAAATTCAGTTTGTTTATTTTTCAGATGATATAATTGTGTATAAAAGTGACCCTATAAGCTTCACCAGGGATCTCGGAGCGGAGAAACATTTTCAGCAATGTAGCAGGGCACAAAGCTAACATGTAAAGATTAGTAGACTATATTCAAAAGAAAAATGGACTAAGACTGAATCTCATATATTAGGATTATGATTTCCCCTTTCTCAGTGGCTCCAAGTTCCTTCTCACTTCCTCTACAATCAAGGTCCACAATCTGTCTCCATTAAAACAAATTGCCTGACATATAAATCATCATAATAAAATATAGCATAAAACAAAACCAAAAAATTACAACAGGACACACACACACACACACACACACACACACACACACACACACACAAAGCCGAAGAAATACAGCCAAAGAAAAACTATGTGAAATACAAAGATAAACAGGTAAATACAAAGATAAAGAGGTTCATACACCGCACCCAGGGACTTCAGAAAGAAATCAAAACCAGAAGCCATAAGACATATTCAAGGACCTGTAAGGTTAAGAGAAATACCCTGACAAAATATGATATATGCAGCCCCCAAAGATGTCATTGTGGTTTTTTGCTCCTTTATTAAACATTATATTCACTTTACATCCTAATGCCAGTCTACCTCCCTCCTCTCTTTCCAGTCCAATATTCAAACACCCCTTGCCTTATTCCACCCTCCCTTCTCTTCAGAAAAGCAAAAACCCCTCATGGTACCCACCTTAGCATACCAGGATGGCTCAGGACTAAGTTCATCCTTTCAAATTGAGGCCAGACAAGGAAGCCCAGCTAGGGGAATGGAACCCGAAGGAAGCCAACAGAGTCTGAGTCTGAGACAGTCCCTGATGCAGTTGTTATGGGACCACTATGAAGACCAAGCTACAGATGTGTAGGGGGCCTATGGTCAGATGCTCTTTGGTTGGTAGTGCAGAGACTCGTTGATCCTCCATAGGCCCTTGCATTGTAAGTATTCTTGCAGTATCCTTGACACATCTGGCTCCCTCAATCCTTGTGAGTCTTCCACAGACCTTCCTGATCCCTGCCACATGTTTGGCTGTGGGTCTCTACATTTATTCCCATCAGCTGCTGGATAAAGATTCTCAGATGACAGTTATGCTAGGCTCCTACCTGCAAGCATAGCTGAGTATCATTAATAGCCTCAAGGGGTTTGTTTGTTTGATATTTTTTGTTTGATTTTGTTGTTGGTTTTGTTTTTAGCGTGAGAGTTTTCTGCTAGTGAAAACTAACTTTACATTTCGTTTTTATTTCAGGGGTAGGGATGGGAACTGTGTCCACTTCACTTCTCAATGCTGAGACCCCACCTGGTGCACCTGTGGAGGCCCTGTGCATCCTAACACAGTCTCTGGGAGGTTACAGGGGCTTGAGTACTCCTCTGTTTAGAAGGATTCATTTCCTTTGGCCTCCATCCCCTATGGCTCTTATACATTCTTCTTGCCTCCTCTTTTGCAGGAATCTTTGATCTCTGACTGGAGAGAATTGACAGAGAAGCTCAATTTGGAGTGAGTGCTTCCAAGTTTTTCATTCTCTGCACATTGTTCAGTTATGAATCTCTGTATGTTTTCCCATATACTGCATGTGGAATCATTCATTCTCTGAGGATGCTGAGCAAGGCACTAGTCTCCAAATATTGCAAAATGCTCCAAAGAGTAATTTTATTTCTATATCCCCTTAGCAATACTGATTTTTATCTATATTATTAGTCTATCTAGTCTCAGGTTCTTGGCCATCCAACAGTGTCAGGAATGGATTCCATCTTGTGGAATGGTTGGTTACTCGCACAACTTATATGCCACAACAATGTGTCTTACAAATAATTCACCATTGTAGATAGAAAGGCTTGTGGGTTGCCATTTACCTTTAGTCTCTGGAAATTCTTCAGTGTGCTTTATGGTACCACAAACATCAGTCTACAGGGTGAAATGCCATTAAGTTAACTTATTACAGGTACTGGAAGGATTTTTGGGGGATGAGAGATTAGTTTTGTCTCCTCTGTCATTTGCCAGTTTTAATGGTTGCATTCATTTATACAAATATTTTAGGAAGCATTTGCTATATTAGTTTTACATCCAACACCTCAACTGATACATAGATTTATTTGTCCCTTCTTGCATTTCCTCCCTCACCCTCTTTTACCCTTTCTCTCTGTGTTTGATATTCCTGTCCTAGTGCCTGCCAATATACACCCATAACTATCTATTGTATTTTCCATTCTTAGAAATATATACCCCCTAGTCAGTAACTCTATAACTAACTTCTGTGACTATGCAGACTGTAGCTTGATTATTAATGATTTAACATGTAGAATCCAAATACAAGTGAATATACAGCATACCAAATTTATCTTTTTGGGTTGGGTTTACCTAAGTCAGGATGATGTTTCTTAACTCCATCCAGTTACCAGTGAATTTCATGATTTCATTTCTTTTTTTTTTTTTTTTTTGGTTTTTCGAGACAGGGTTTTTCTGTATAGCCCTGGCTGTCCTGGAACTCACTTTGTAGACCAGGCTGGCCTCGAACTCAGAACTCCGCCTGCCTCTGCCTCCCGAGTGCTGGGATTAAAGGCATGCGCCACCACGCCTGGCCATGATTTCATTTCTTACTGACTAAGAAATATCCCATTGTGCAAATGTACTACATTGTCTTCATCCATTCCTCCATTGATAGTTTCAAATTTCTGGCTATTAGGAATAGAGTTTCAGTGAACATGTGTGAGCAACAATCTCTGTAGTGGGATTTAGTGTCCTTTATGTATGCCCAAGAGTTGTATAGCTGGATCCTGAAACTTATCTAGTCTAAACTTCCCAAGGATAACCCACACTAATTTTTGTAGGAGCTATAAATTTGTAGTGGATTGATGTTCTCTTTACTGTAAATTCCAGGCAGCATGAGCTGCCAGGCATGGACTCTGTACATATTTGTTTTTCAGTATATCCTCCTAAGTCACAGCAACAGATTAACAACTAATCATTGAGTAATAAAAACACATAGAATAAGTTATTAGTACCACATGCTTGTTATTTGTAGACAATGTTAAAGAAAATAAACCGCTTGACAGAAGTATAGGAGTAGTGCTACAATGAGTGTAATAATAGTATGTGTGGTAGATGACTGAAGAAAAAGTACTTTACATATTGCTTATATTCTGTTTCATGATTAATATTCTGATCATGATTAAGTGAGATTGTGCAAAATTCCATCCTTCACAAAAGTGTATATCTTAAGACTTGTGACATTTATGTAATCCCACAAAAAGAGGACCAAATCATTACTCAATATTTCAGAAAAAGTAATATACACACTAATTCTCTTGAGCTCAGAATGTCATGATAGCACAGTGTCCAAGTGTTTGTCCAAGACAGTGTTTGTGCATGTTCCTGTTCTCTTAGGAAATCCTCCACTCAAAATAAATCTCAGTTAAATAGGAAAAAAATTAAGAAGAGAATAAGATGTCCTCAAAGCAATAAATGAACAACACAAAAACCATAAACTTAGAAATTATGAGACAATTTTAAAAACTAAGAGAGCAATATGTATAATGCAGAGTGAAAGAGGAAAAAAGAAGCTGAAAAGAGAGCAGAAGGAACAGGCAGGCTTCTCCTTGCCATAGGACAGAACAGGTCTTTTCTTAAAAGCAAGGTAAGTTTACTCTTATTAAATGGTACAAAGCTTTCTTCTTACAGAATGGGCTTAATTCATTTAGCATTAAAAGGCTAGACATTATTACTTTCTCCATGCAATAAAAATTGGAAACCATTTTTCATCCAGAATGAGTGAGTTCTTTCTGCATTGATGCTTGGTCTTTTGCTGCAAATGCATATGTACATTTGGATGTATGGGTATGTATGCAATTATGAGGATGCATTTAAGCTGGGCCCAGAATGGAGATTTAAGAAATTTGTATGCGCCCCGCCATCTTTCCTCTGAAAACAGAGGACACAGCTAGGGCCTGTCCTGTGCTCCCCACACCCCAGGATTTTAAGATCACTTTGGGGTTACCTTGAGTGGAGTGCAGAGGTGGTTTTGGGAGCAGTGGGGGAGTGGTTGCCCGCAGGGGCAGGAATGGAGGAACTCTGCCCCACCAGAGGCTGGGCCTCTCCCAGCCAGAACACCCCCTACCCCATCTTTCCTCTGAGCCCAGTGGATGCAGCTAAGGCCTGCCCTGTGCTCCCCACACTCCAGGACTTTAAGATCACATCGGGAGCTTGGGGTTCAGGCCACAGGCACTATGCACTCTCCTAGGCTCTTTAGGGACTCCCTAAGCTATCTCAGGACCTGAGGTGAGCAGGGGAACATAGCATCTGTTCCAGCCCAATCTCATCGAACTTGAGACACCAGCCAGGAGATTGATAAAGGCCCAGGGCAGAACAGTGGGTCCTTTCTGGTCGGCACCAACGCCAGGTCTCCTCGGGCAGAGATGGCAGGAGGCAAGCATAAGAACAAAAGCAACAGAATCCAAGGGTACTTGGCATCACCAGATCCAAACTCACCCACCACATCAAGTCCTAGATACAGCAGCACACCAGAAGAGCAGGACATGGATATAAAGTCACTCATCATGATGATGATGGAGGACTATAAGGAGGAAATGTAGGAAATCACAGATAAACAACTTAGAGAGATACAGGAAAATAATAACAAACAGGCAATTGAATTCAACAAAGCCATCCAGGACCTAACAATGGAAGTAGAAACATTAAGAAAAACCAAAAGGAGATAACCCTGTAGATAGAAACCATAGGAAAAAAATCAGGAACCATAGATATGAGCATCAGCAACAGAATACAAGAGATAGAAGAGAGAATCTCAGGCACAGAAGATTCTATAGGGAGCATAGACATGTCAATCAAAGAAAATGCTAAATGCAAAAAGATCCTAACACAAAATATCCAGGAAATCCAGGACGCAATGAGAAGACCAAACTTAAGGATAATAGGAGTAGATGAAAAGGAAGACTCACAAACTACAGGGCCAGCAAATATCTTCAACAAAATTATAGAAGAAAACTTTCCATACCTAAAGAATGAGATGCCCATAAACATACAAGAAGCCTACAGAACTCCAAATAGGCTGGACCAGAAAAGAAATTCCTCCTGACACATAATAATCATAACAACAAATGCACTAAATAAAGATAGAATATTAAAAGCAGTAAGGGAAAAAGGTCAAGTTACATATAAGGGCAGGCCTATTAGAATTACTCCAGACTTCTCACCAGAGACTATGAAAGCCAGAAGATCATGGACAGAGATTACACAGACACTAAGAGAACACAAATGCCAGCCCAGGCTACTATACCCAGCAAAACTCTCATTTACCATAGATGGAGAAACCAAAGTATTCCAGGACAAATTCAAATTCACACGATATCTTTCCATGAATCCAGCCCTTCAAAGGATAATAACAGAAAAACACCAATACAAGGATGGAAACTCTGCCCTAGAAAAAGCAAGAAAGTAATCCTTCAACAAACCTAAAAGTAGACAGCCACAAGAACAGAATCCCAACTCTAAAAACAAAGATGACAGGAAGCAACAGTTACTGTTCCTTAATATCGCTTAATATCAGTGGACTCAATTCTCCAATAAAAAGACATAGACTGTCAGACTGGCTACACAAACAGGACCCAACATTTTGCTGTCTACAAGAAACACACCTCAGGAAAAAAGGCAGACACCACCTCAGAGTGAAAGGCTGGAAAACAATATTCCAAGCAAACGGCCCAAAGAAAAAAGCTGGGGTAGCCATTCTAATATCGAATAAAATAGACTTTCAACCCAAAATTATCAAAAGAGACAAAGAGGGGCACTTCATTCTCATCAAAGGCAAAATCTTCCAAGAGGAACTTTCAATTCTGAATATCTATGCTCCAAATGAAAGGGCAGCTACTTTCATTAAAGAAACTTTAGTAAAGCTTAAAACACATTGCATCTCACACAATAATATTGGGAGACTTCAACACCCCACTCTCATCAATGGACAGATTCTGAAAACAGTAACTAAACAGTGACTCAGTCGAACTAAAGGAAGCTATGAAACAAATGGATTTAACAGATATCTACAGAACATTTCATCCTAAAACAAAAGGATATACCTTTTTCTCAGCACCTCATGGAACCTTCTCCAAAACTGATCACATAATTGGCCACAAAAGAGGCCTCAACAGATTCAAAAATATTGAAATTGTCCCTTGCATCCTATCAGATCACCATGGACTAAGGCTGTTCTTCAAAAACAACATAAGTAGCAAAACAGCATCATTCACTTGGAAACTGAACAACACTCTACTCAATGATACCTTGGTCAAGGAAGAAATAAAGAAAGAAATTAAAGACTTTCTAGAGTTTAATGAAAATGAAGCTACAACATACTCAAACTTATGGGACACAATGAAAGCATTCCTGAGAGGTAAATTCATCGCTCTGAGTTCCTACAAAAAAAAAGAAAAAAATGGACAGAGCTTACACCAGTAGCCTGGCAGCACATCTGCAAGCTCTAGAACAAATTGAAGCAAAGTCACCTAAGAGGAGTAGATGGCAGGAAATAATCAAACGCAGGGGTGAAATCAACCATGTGGAAACAAAAAGAACTATCCAAAGAATCAATCAAACCAGGAGCTTGTTCTTTGAAAAAGTCCACAAGATAGACAAACCCTTGGCCAGACTCACTAGAGGGCACAGGGATAGCATCCACATTAACAAAATCAGAAATGAAAAGGGAGACATAACAACGATCCTGAGGAAATTCAAAACACCATCAGTTCCTTCTACAAAAGCTTATATTAAAAAAACTGGAAAATCTGGATGAAATGGATAACTTTCTAGACAGATACCAAGTTCCAAAGTTAAACCAGGATCAGATTAATGACCTAAACAGCCCTATATCTCCTAAAGAAATAGAAGCAGTCATTAATAGTCTCCCAACCAAAAAAAGCCCAGGACCAGATGGGTTTAGTGCAGAGTTCTATCAGACCTTCAAAGAAGACGTAGATCCAGTTCTTCTCAAACAATTCAACAAAATAGAATCTGAAGGTACACTACTCAATTCATTCTACGAAGCCACAATTACTCTAATACCTAAACCACATAAAGACACAATAAAAATAGAGAACTTCAGACCCATTTCCCTTATGAATATCAACGCAAAAATACTCAACAAATTCTCGCCAACTGAATCCAAGAACACATCAAAATGATCATCCATCATGACCAAGTAGGCTTCATCTCAGGAATGCAGGGATGGTTTAATATACAGAAGCCATCAACGTAATACACTATATAAACAAACTCAAAGATAAAATCCACATGATCATCTCCTTAGATGCTGAGAAAGCATTTGACAATATCCAACACCCATTCATGATAAAGGTCTTGGAAAGATCAGGAATTCAAGGCCCATACCTAAAAATGATAAAAGCAATCTACAGCAAACCAGTGGCCAACATCAAACTAAATGGAGAGAACCTGGAAGCAATCCCACTAAAATCAGGGACCAGACAAGGCTGCCACTTTTTTCTACCTATTCAATATAGTACTTGAAGTCCTAGCCAGAGCAATTCAACAACAAAAGGTCGTCAAGGGGATACAAATAAGAAAGGAAGAACTCAAATTATCGCTATTTGCAGATTATATGATAGTATATATAAGTGACCCAAAAACTCCACCAGAGAAATCCTAAACCTGATAAACAGCTTTAGTGCAGTAGCTGGGTATAGAATTAACTTAAACAAATCCATGGCCTTTCTCTATACAAAGGATAAACTGGCTTAGTTAGAGATCAGGGAAACTTCACCCTTCACAATAGTCACTAACAATATAAAATATCTTGGTGTGACTCTTACGAAGGAAGTGAAAGATTTGTATGACAAGAACTTCAAGTCTCTGAAGAAAGAAATTGAGGAAGATCTCAGAAGATGGAAGGATCTCCCATGCTCATGGATTGGCAGAATCAATATGGTAAAAATGGCTATCGTGCCAAAAGCTATCAACAGATTCAATGCAATCCCCATCAAAATTCCAACTCAATTCTTCAAAGATCTAGAAAAGACAATTAGCAAGTTTTTTTGGAATAACAAAAAACCTAGACTAGCAAAAACTCTTCTCAATAATAAAAGAACGTCTGGTGGAATCACCATGCCTGACCTCAAGCTGTACTACAGAGCAATTGTAATAAAAACTGCATGGTACTGGTACAGCAACAGACAGGTAGATCAATGGAATAGGATCGAAGACCCAGAAATGAATCCACACACCTATGGTCACCTGATCTTTGACAAGGGAGCTAAAACTATCCAGTGGAAAAAAGACAGCCTTTTCAACAAATGGTGCTGGCACAACTGGCAGCTATCATGTAGAAGACTGGGAATTGATACATTCTTATCTCCTTGTAGTAAGGTCAAATCTAAGTGCTTGAAGGATCTCCACATAAAACCAGAACACTGAAACTTATAGAGAAGAAAGTGGGGAAAAGACTTGAAGATATGGGCACTGGGGAAAAATTCTTGAACAAAACAGCAAAGGCTTGTGCTGTAAGATCAAGAATTGACAAATGGGACCTCATAAAGTTGCAAAGCTTCTGTAAGACAAAAGATATTGTCAACAAGACAAAAGGGCCACCAACAGATTGGGAAAGGATCTTTACCAATCCTAAATCAGATAGGGGGCTGATATCCAATATATATAAAGAACTCAAGAAGGTGGACACCAGAAAATCAAATATCCCCATTAAAATGTGGGGCACAGAGTTAAACAAAGAATTCTCAACTGAGGAATACAGAAAAGGCTGAGAAGCACATGAAAAAAATGTTCAACTTCCTTAATCATCAGTGAAATGCAAATTAAAACAACCCTGAGATTTCACCTCACACCAGTAAGAATGGCTAAGATAAAAAATTCAGGTGACAACAGATGCTGGTGTGGATGTGGAGAAAGCGGAACACTCCTCCATTGTTGTTGGGAATGCAAGCTTGTTCAACCACTCTGGACATCAGTCTGGCGGTTCCTCAGAAAATTGGACATAGTACTACCAGAAGATCCTGCAATACCTCTACTGGGCATCTATCCAGAAGAGGTTCCATCTGGTAATAAGGACACATGTTCCACTATGTTCATAGCAGCTTTATTCATAATAGTCAGAAGCTGGAAAGAACAGAGGAATGGATACAAAAAATTTGTTATGTTTACACAATGGAGTACTACTCAGCTATTAAAAACAATAAATACATGAAATTCCTAGGCAAATGGATCGATCTGGAGGCCATCATCCTGAGTGAGGTTACCCAATCACAAAAGAACTCACATAACATGTACTCACTGATATATGGATATTAGCCCAGAAACCTAGACTACCCAAGATACAATTTTCTAAACACATGAAACTCTAGAAGAAGGAAGATAAAAATGTGGACACTTCACCCCTTCCTAGAATTAAGAACAAAGAACACATTGAAGGAGTTACAGAGATCATGTGTGAAGCTGAATCCAAAGGATGGACCCAATTACTGCGGCTGCCAGGGATCCATCCCACAATCAGCCACCAAACATAGATGCTATAGCATATGCCAGCAAGATAGTGCTGAAAGGGCCCTGTTATAGCTGTCTCGTGGGAGACTATACCAGTGCCTGGCAAACATGGAGGTGTGTAGAGAGCCATGCCGGAGCTGGTTTTGCAGCCATTCCAAGATGGCGCCAACATCCTGTCAGCCCCCCCCCCCCCCCCAGCCTGGGACAAGCTAACAAGTTCAGTGCGCATGCACTTGTGACAAAGCCATGTAAGTCACCGCCCATCCTGGGGTGCAACTTGAGGTAATGAGCAGTCAGCCAATCCTGATGACACATGTCACACTGAGGTGTATTTAAGTGGGACCCATCTTGAGCTCGCCCTCTTTCTCTGCATGATGTAATAAAGGTATGCTTGCAGAAGGATTCTGGTGTCCATGTCCTTTCTTGCTGGAGAGGCGGTAATGTGGGCATTTACAGAGGTGGATGCTCACAGTCAGCTATTAGATGGAACACAGGGTTCCCAAGGAAGGAGCTAGAGAAAGTACCCAAGGAGCTGAAGGGGTCTTCAACCCTATAAGTGGAAGAATATCATGAACTAACTAGTACCCCCTGAGCTCATGTCTCTAGATGCATNCTCAGGGGAAAATATACCAATGCCTGGCAAACATGGAGGTGGAAGCTCACGGTCAGCTATTAGATGGAACACAGGGTTCCCAAGGAAGAAGGAGCTAGAGAAAGTACCCAAGGATCTGAAGGGGTCTTCAACCCTATAGGTGGAAGAATAACCATGAACTAACTAGTACCCCCTGGGCTCGTGTCTCTAGCTGCATATATAGAAGAGGATGGCCTAGTTGGCCATCATTGGGAAGAGAGGCCCCTTGGTTATACAGACTTTATATGCCCCAATACAGGGGAACACCGGGGCCAAGGGGTAGGAGCGGGTGGATAGGGGAGTAGGGCCGGGAGGGGGGAGGATATAGGGAACTTTCTGGATAACACTTGAAATGTAAATGAAGTAAATATCTAATAAAAGTTGGAAAAAAAAAAGTGGGGCAGAGAGTTAAACAAAGAATTCTCAACTGAGGAATACCGAAAAGGCTGAGAAGCACATGAAAAAAATGTTCAACATCCTTAATCATCAGTGAAATGCAAATCAAAACAACCCTGAAATTTCACCTCACACCAGTAAGAATGGCTAAGAACAAAAATTCAGGTGACAACAGATGCTGGTGTGGATGTGGAGAAAGGGGATCACTCCTCCATTGTTGGTGAGAATGCAAGCTGGTTCAACCACTCTGGAAATCAGTCTGGCAGTTCCTCAGAAAATTGGACATAGTACTACCGGAAGATCCTGCAATACCTCTACTGGGCATATATCCAGAAGAGGGTCTATCTGGTAATAAGGACACATGTTCCACTATGTTCATAGCAGCTTTATTCATAATAGTCAGAAGCTGGAAAGAACCCAGATGTCCCTCAACAGAGGAATGGATACAAAAAAATTGGTATGTTTACACAATGGAGTACTACTCAGCTATTAAAAACAATAAATATATGAAATTCCTAGGCAAATGGGTCGATCTGGAGGCCATCGTCCTGAGTGAGGTTACCCAGTCACAAAAGAACTCACATAACATGTACTCACTGATATGTGGATATTAGCCCATAAACCTAGACTACCCAAGATACAATTTACTAAACACATGACACTATAGAAGAATTCCTTCTTCTAGATCATAATGTGGACACTTCACCCCTTCCTAGAATTAAGAACTAAGAACACATTGAAGGAGTTACAGAGATCATGTGTGAAGCTGAATCCAAAGGATGGACCCAATTACTGCGGCTGCCAGGGATCCATCCCACAATCAGCCACCAAACATAGATGCTATAGCAAATGCCAGCAAGATAGTGCTGAAAGGGCCCTGTTATAGCTGTCTCGTGGGAGACTATACCAGTGCCTGACAAACATGGAGGTGTGTAAAGAGCCATGCCCGAGCTGGTTTTGCCGCCATTCCAAGATGGTGCCAACATCCTGTCACCACCCCCAGCCTGGGACAAGCAAACAAGTTCAGTGCGCATGCACTTGTGACAAAGCCATGTAAGTCACCGCCCATCCTGGGGCGTAACTTGAGGTAATGAGCAGTCAGCCAATCCTGACGACACACATCACACTGAGGTGTATTTAAGTGGGACCCATCTTGAGCTCGCCCTCTTTCTCTGCATGATGTAATAAAGGTATGCTTGCAGAAGGATTCTGGTGGCCAATGTCCTTTCTTGCTGGAGAGGCGGTAATGTGGGCATTTACAGAGGTGGATGCTCACAGTCAGCTATTAGATGGAACACAGGGTTCCCAAGGAAGGAGCTAGAGAAAGTACCCAAGGAGCTGAAGGGGTCTTCAACCCTATAAGTGGAAGAATATCATGAACTAACTAGTACCCCCTGAGCTCATGTCTCTAGATGCATATATAGAAGAAGATGGCCCAGTTGGAAGTCATTGGGAAGAGAGGCCCCTTGGTCATGCAGACTTTATATGCCCTGTACAGAGGAATGCCAGGGCCAAGATGTGGGAGTGCGTGGGTGGGGTAGCAGGGCCGGGAGGGGGGAGTATATAGGGAACTTTCTGGATAACACTTGAGATGTAAATGAAGAAAATATCTAATAAAAGTTGGAAAGAAGAAGAAGAAGAAGAAGAAGAAGAAGAAGAAGAAGAAGAAGAAGAGGAAGAGGAAGAGGAAGAGGAAGAGGAAGAGGAAGAGGAAGAGGAAGAGGAAGAGGAAGAGGAAGAGGAAGTGTGAGCTGTAAAATCCAGAAACTTTAGGTCTAGAGTTTCATCCAAAAACCACTTTGCTAGGTGATGTGTTTATAAAAAGATAAAGAGAAGAAGAATATGTTCTATGGAGTTGTGGTGAGGTGTGGGAGAAGGCGATGTCTCAGCGGGCCCATGCCAAGGCATTCCTCCCTGCTGAGGGACCAGCCACAGGATGGTATAGCATAGAATAGCATAGAATAGAGTTTATTCAGGGCATGGGTGCGGAATTAAGAGGGTAGTAGAGACATAGAAATGCAGAGAGAGAGAGAGAGAGAGAGAGAGAGAGAGACAGAGAGAGAGAGAGAGGAGAGGAGAGGAGGGGAAGGGGAGGGGAACGGAGGGGAGGGGAAGGGAGGGAACGGGAGGGGAGGGGAAGCTTTGTGTATATTTTTTATAATTCTGTAGTACATTCATGAACATGTAGCTGTGTAGCTATTATCACTGACTATAATATTACTGAGCCTTAATTTGTATTTTAAAATATCACATTTAAGAGCTCACTAGTTTCTTCCCTTGATGACAAGTGTCTGGGGGACTTATTTGATACATAGGAGCCTATTAACCAATTTAAAATGAAAAAAAAAAGAAATTTGTATGCAGGAATCTGTATATGAATGTATGTGAGTTTAATCCATATTTACTTGTGTAAAAGTTTTTTTTTTTTTCCTTGTGCAGTGTGATTATTTTTTCCTGGTTCAACAGAAGTTTACTTACTCCTCCAAAATTCCCCCTAGCCTGACAAGAGGCATTAGGATAAAAGAGAACTCTAACAGTTAATCCCTTACTTAATTCCCCACTCTTAGCCTACAGGTGGTAATCAACTAAACCATTAACTTTTAACCCTCAGAAAGAGCTAGAAAGTTTTTAGGACTTTTTAAAAGCTATCAACAAACATTTAGTAAAGTTAGCAAACTAAAACATTTGGACACAATCAGTATTTAAAGCTACATTTCAGTCTGACTCTGTGTCTCCTTTCAACACACTACCGCCTGGGATGTTCCTAGCATACTTTGATCCAATAAAACATTTCTTTAGAATTATAAATTTGAATTTTTATTATCATTTATAATAATATTGAATATATTAATATAGGATAAAAGTATGAATATATACTGATATATTTTAATATGAACTGAACCTGTGCTTCAGGAAAACAATAACCATGCAAGTTTAGCTAGTGATATTATATATATATTTATATCAATATGTATATTGATAGTTAAAAATTAATTGAAAATAAAAATATAAAAATAAAAGATAGACTTAAAAATGATGTGTACTTGTGTGGTAATAGGACTAATTGTATTACTTCTATTCTTATTCTTATTGTAATATTGTTTATGTAAAAACCTTAAGATATATACCGAGAATGACAGTGTGTATATGTGTGTGTTTCTGTGTGGATGCATAAGGATGTAAATAGTGGATTTCTATTCCAAAGATTTCAATAATTTTATTAATTTGAAGGAACAACAGTGTTTACAGTAAAATGGAAAGAAATATGCCATTGTAATTCTGTAAGGATAATTGTTCTGTAATGTAGATTATCTACCAAAAAAAAGCAAAAAAAAATGTCCTTCATTAACATTAGAGTTTGAAGGAAACCTATTCTTGTGTATAATTGGTCAGTAGCAACAGGGCAAAATGATTCTAACCAGTGAATTTTGAACTCAATAGTAACTTCCTTAATACACTTTTTATCTTCTCATTTCTCAGACTGTAAATAATAGGGTTGAGAGTTGGAGGTAGTACTGTGTAAAAGATAGAGAGCAGGAACTCTAAAGCTGTTGGAGAGTCTGAGGTTGGGTTTAGATATGCAAAGAGGCCTGTAGAATGAAAGAATAAGACAACAAAAAGGTGGGGCAGGCAAGTAGAGAAGACTTTAGACCTGCTTTCAGCAGAGGGCATCCTGAGAACTGTGGAGAATATGTGGACATAGGAGATGACAATCCCAATGAAGCAGGCAAAACCTATTACTGACAGGAAGTCAGTCACTCCCATTAGTACAAGGTAATCATTAGAGCAGGAGAGCTTGAGCACCTGGGGAACATCACAGAAGAATTGGTGGATTATTCTGTCTCCACAGAATCTGATAGAGAGTGTACTTGCTGTAAATAATGTTCCTGAGATACATCCACTTAGCCATACAGCTGCAACAGCAAAATTGCACTTTCTGGGACTCATGATGACCTCATAGTGGAGTGGTAGACAAACAGCTACATAACGATCATATGACATCACTGTGAGAATGGTCATCTCACCCCAGGCAAAACCTGTAAAGAAAAATATCTGCAGCATGCACTGTCCATATGAAATGTAGCCACTTCGTGCCAGGGAACTGTCCACATACTGGGGAACTGTGACAGAGAGGGATGAGAGGTCAAGAATGGAAAGGTGCTTCAGAAAGTAATACATTGGAGACTGGAGTTGTGGGTCTAGTGTTGTGATGGTGATAATGAGGAAGTTCCCTGCTGAGCCGAATATGTAGGTCATCAAGAAGAGCAAAGCATGCAATATCTGCAGCTCATGATTGTCAGAGAGCCTCATGAGGAGAAAACCGCTCATTGTGGTTACATTTTCCAGTATCATCTTGAAAACAGAAATTGTGGTAGCAGCTGGAAATTAAAACAGTACAATAAATGCATTAGAATGGGACTGAGGCATTATTTAATTTTTCATCAATATTTATTTCAATAGTTTCTCTCTATATATTTTCTGTCATCTACACTTGTTCAGAAACTTAAATGAGAACACATTTTTCTCATCTCCATAGGTCACAAGCTATCCTCTCATAAACCAGTAGTTACAGGAGAATGTACAAGTGGGCCATCACTGGGTTCTTTCAAGGAAAGTGGATTCTTTGCTCCATGAAAAATCACTATTACACAGCCACTGTTGAAATACATTGCTTTAGTTTAATTTATCAGTAGTATGTTGGTGACAGACTGTGAAATGAGTTTTTGAACATACATTAGGTTGTTTATGTATAGCTCAGACAGGATACAATGTTAGCAAGTGAAATAGGAATTTATAGGATATATACCCAGAATTAAAATACAGTTTGCTTGTCTACTGGAATCGGCTATTCTCTTTAGAAAAAACGCTGCCATTATAGCAAGAGGATTCTGGTTATTGTAGAATTAAGTGTAAAACTTGCTTTTAAGTACTGTTCAGGAGTTATTGAAATCAATAAGAAAAATACTTGTATAAGTGAAATACTCACCCGACTCTCTCAGTTTAAATATCTGATTTCATTTTAATGAGTGTTTTAGTGGACATGCTGATTCTATTTGAATTCTATTCCTATTTAACTGTCACTAATACTTGCCTTCAGGTGTAACCCCCCAAGCCTTATTAGGTCTTACCAAAAGCAAAGAGAATTGAAAAGACAGATAGTGATATCTAGTGATGGTTTAAGATAAGGAGGAAAGCCGGGCATGGTGGCGCACTCCTTTAATCCCAGCACTCGGGAGGCAGAAGCAGGCGGATTTCTGAGTTCCAGGCCAGCCTAGTCTTACAAAGTGAGTTCCAGGACAGCCAGGGATATACAGAGAAACCCTGTCTCGAAAAACAAAAACAAAAAAACAAAAACAAAAAAAAACAAAAACAAAAAAAAAGATAAGGAGGAAAATGACCAATATTCAATAAAAGAATGCATATAAAGTCCTTTATGTTTCCAGTAGAAATTATGTTTTAATTCATGGTCCTTATGATATTTGAGAGATTTAAAATAACCCATCATCCCATCATTATCCCCTTGAATGATGCATGTTGGTGTCTGAGGGTCGATGATAATTTAATGGAGTGTTAGTTTCCTGCATGCTTTTTTTTTTCTATACCAATAGTGAGTTCTAGGCAATAAAAGCAAATGAAATAACATCAAATATTTTCAACTTTACTTAAAATATTTGTGTATAAATGTAATTGTAAAATAAAATTTCAGGTGATCCTTTTCAATGTTGAGACATTTTTCATTTAATGGCATCTCTCCTATAATAACAGAAACTCCCTCCAGCTCCCTCACACCACATTCTTAAAAAATAATCCGACATCCAAATACCTGACAGGATGTTGGAATTTGATGTAAAGTCATCTTAGAGTCAACTGTGACATTAGAAAATGAGCCCAAGGACCTCTGGCAGAAGAATACTGAATTCAATCAACTGTGTGCTTCACAGAAAGATCCTCCATCTATAGGAAAATAAATCACTGTTAAATAAAGTTGGTAACTTTTGTTTCATCTAGTACAACTTTTGTGTTGGAAAGCCTCTTGTCGCCTGATTTGTGTACCTCAATCATAACTTGAATCTTTCTAGAATACTGTCATACTGTTTAATTTCTTAAACACCTTATACACACAATAGAAATCAGAGCAAATCAACATCTCACTTACATTTCTCACAGTTTTCTTCTTTTCAAATTCATTGATTTCATAGTAATTTTCTTTGAGTTTGTTAAAATGATAAACATTTATAACTATTGTTCATAATAAATTTTATATTGGTTCATTTAAATTAAAATTTCATTCTGATAAATCAAACGACTTCATTTAATATTAATATATTAATCTGTCAAATCAAACCAATACACTGAGAATTGAGAAAATGAATAATATTGATCATGTATTTAAATGAGACAGGAGACATGTTTGGGTCCTTTCTAAAATAGGTGCCCTTCAACCACACAGATAGTTTAACCAGCTTGCAGATAAGCATTCTGATAGAAAAAAAATTAAGTGTTCATAGTTTAAGTAAAAATATTGACATCAAGTTATATTAATTTATACATATCAAAAAACACACAGGATCAGTGTAATAATCACATTGTACATGGTTACTTATGCCATCTCTAGTGTTTATATGTGAGAGCTGTTGAAGAAGGGCTTTAACTATTTATAAAAGTGTCACATATTCAAGAGTATTACATGCTACCTTTATACATTTAGTAGTCTTCTCACATGGTCTCTTATGTTTATATGAATTTTAAAATCAGTTTCTTTTCAGTAAGGTTACCTACCTTCCTTGTTATAAAGATAGCCTTGTTATTCCAAACTAAGGTTGTAAGGCTACGTTAGAATTTCCATAAAATACTTACCTTTCTGAATCCAAATTCAGAAAATCACTCCAGGATGACTTGTTATGTATGTGGCTCTCCAAGCTGATCAGCAGTTTTTCATATTTCTTGTTCATGGTTGCCCCCTTTTAAATCATATTATGTCCCTAGAGCACAAATGTGAGGAGCTATCCTCTTGAGGAGAGAGAAAGGAATTGGAGGTTTATTCCCTTTTGAAATGGAAATGTGGACTTAAAATTACTTCATTTACTCTGACCCCATGTCACCTGGGACATGAAGTCCCTAAAATTTCCATACAGCTGTTGAATGTTTTTGTGATCTTGGGGTTTAGTTGTCCCAGCTCAGTGGTTTTCATCCTTAGTAGACCTGTGACTCTCCAGAGAACTCATTAGAGCTAAGAACTCTGGGCACCACACTGAGTATCTCTGAATCAGCCATTGTAAGCAAAAGCTCACAGGGGCAGTTTCTGGTCTGATTACCACAGGGAAAGGGCTACTGTCTAACAAAATTGTATTTTCAGGCAGAACAAAAGAATATATAAATTATAGTAAAATATATATGAATTTATACATTTGTCAACCACAATTTATTCTATCAGTTATTTTCAAAGTGTCCATAATTTATCAGTTAGACTAATAGAGGAAATGAAAATACAGCAAGTATTCCCTCTATTTGAAGTTTAAAGTTGGTGTTAGGAAATCATCAATAAGGATCAATGTTGAGTGTGGCCAAGTCACAGTGGATGCCGTAGAAAAATTGGTTTGCTCCTTAAAAATAAATTATTCCTTTCTATAGAAAATAAAGCATTATTTCTTTTGCTTCAAATAAAGTCTCTAGACTTCTTGAAAATCTCCAACAGAAATGCAATTATAGGATATTGCCAAAAGCGTTATGAACCTTTGATGGGTTCAGTTGTGTAGAGTTTTGCCTAAGTTGAAGCATCTGTTAGTTGTAAATGGGTGATACTTAAATCCTTCCCTGAAAACAATGTAATTGAGGGACAAATAGATTATGATATTGATTTTTCTATTGTTATTTTATTCGATTACTGGAGAACAAGCCCAGCTGTGCTACCAAGTAATATCTCTAAAGCTATCCATATTTAGGTTTCTATACTGGTGAGAGAACCAGTCTGTGAGCTTCAGTGTTCTTCCTGACCTTCATTTCTTCCAACTTCATTCCCATTGTTCAGCAGATTGTTTGCAGAGGCCTGTCTACTCTCTCTACTTGCCCCGTGGACTACTACTTCCACAGACCCTTGGGGCAGACCCAGTTTTTCTCCCTCTCTCCTACAGATTTTCTCACCTCCAATCTCCCATCCTAACCCATTAGTTATTCTCAGCTCCTAACACCTTGGAAAACATTCTCTCTGGGACTCCAGAGTGTCCCCACCTCACAGGGACACAGAAAGACTCTGTATCTGGCAACCCACAGCCACCATATGCTCCTAAAATCCAGGGAAGGCAACAGAAAGAAAGGATTGGAAAACCTACCCACAAAGACTACTATAGGAGACTAAGGGGAGAAAATATTAAGGGAAAAAGTCAGTTCCTTTATTTTAGGATTATATAATTCAGATGATATACTGAAATAGGTCCTGAGAAAAAAATAATGAAGGCATTTTACAAGACACCCATTGTCAAGATCAACCTAGAGAGAAACTCAAAGAAATTTCACTAAAAAGACAATGTTGACCACTCTCTCCAGAACCTGTTAATATAATATTGGCAGTCTTTGCAAGAACAGTAAGACGACTATAGGAGACCCTGGGGAGAAAATATTAAGGGCAAAAGTCAGTTTGTTTATTTTTCAGATGATATAATTGTGTATAAAAGTGACCCTACAAGTTTCACCAGGGAACTCTTAGAGCCGAGAAACATTTTCAGCAATGTTAGCAGGGCAGAAAACCAACACATAAAGATTAGTAGACTATATTCAAAAGAAAAATGGACTAAGACTGAATATAATATATTATGATTATGATTACCCCTTTCCCAACGCCTCCAAGTTGCTTCTCACTTGCCTCCAATCCAGTTCCACAACCTGTCTCTCATTAAAACAAATTGCCTGACATCTAAATCATCATAGAAAAAGATAATATAAAACCAAACCAAAAATTTTCAACAAGACACACACACACACACACACACACACACACACACACACACACACACACTAAAGCAGAAAAAATACAGCCAAAGAAAAACCACGTGAAATACAAAGATAAACATGTAAATACAAAGATTTAGAAAGAAATCAAAATCAGAAGCCATAAGACATATGCAAAGGACCTGTAAGGTTAAGAAAAATGCCCTGACAAAATATGACACATGCAACCTCCACAGATGCCATTGTGGTTTTTTGCTCCTTTATTAACTAATATATTCACTTTACATCCTGATCCCAGTCTAGCTCTCTCCTCTCTTTCCAGTCTAATCCTCAAACACCCCTTGTGCTATTCCATCCTCCCTTCTCTTCAAAAAAGCAAAAGCCCCTCATGGTACCCACCTTAGCATACCAGGATGCCTCAGGACTAAGTGTATCCTTTCTAATTGAGGCCAGACAAGGAAGCCCAGCTAGGGGAATGAACCCCGAAAGTAGCCAACAGAATCTGAGTCTGAGACAGTCCCTGTTGCAGTAGTTATGGGACCACTATGAAGACCAAGCTGCACATGTGTAGGGGCCTATGGTCAGATGATCTTTGGTTGGTACTGCAGACTTTTTGATCCTCCATTAGCTCTGGCAGTGTAAGTATTCTTGCAGTATCCTTGACACATCTGGCTCCCTCAATCCTTCTGAGTCTTCCACAGACCTTCCTGATCCCTGCCAAATGTTTGGCTGTGGGTCTCTACATTTATTCCCATCAGCTGCTGGATGAAGATTCTCAGATGACTGTTATGCTAGGCTCCTACCGGCAAGCATAGCTGAGTATCATTAACAGTGTCAAGGGGTTTGTTTGTTTGATTTTTTTGTTGTTGTTTGATTTTGTTGTTGTTGTTGCTTTTGTTTTTAGAGAGACTCTGCTAGGGAAAACTAACTTTACATTTCCTTTTATTTCAGGGGTAGGTATGGGAACTCTGTCCACTTCCCTTCTCAATGCTGAGACCCCACCTGGTGCACCTGTGCAGGCCCTGTGCATCCTAACACAGTCTCTGGGAGGTCACAGGGGCTTTAGTTCTCCTCTGTTTAGAAGGATTCATTTCCTTAGTGGCCTCCATCCCCTATGGCTCTTATACATTCTTTTTGCCTCCTCTTTTGCAGGAATCTTTGATCTCTGACTGGAGAGAATTGACAGAGATGCTCAATTTGGAGTGAGTGCTTCCAAGTTTTTCATTCTCTGCACACTGTTCAGTTGTGAAACTCTGTAAGTGTTCCCATATACTGCATGTGGAAACATTCATTCTCTGAGGATGCTGAGCAAGGCACTATTCTCCAAATATTGCAAAATGCTCCAAGGAATAATTTTATTTCTATATCCCCTTAGCAGTACTGAGTTTTTATCTATATCATTAGTCTATCTAGTCTCAGGTTCCTGGCCATCAAACAGTGTCAGGAATGGGTTCCATCTTGTGGGATGGTTGGTTACTCCCACAACTTATGTGCCACCATTTTATCAATGTATCTTACAAATATTTCACCATTGTAGATAGAAAGGCTTGTGGGTTACCATTTGCCTTTATTCTCTGGAAATTCTTCAGTGTCCTTTATAGTACCACTAACATTAGTCTACCAGGTGACTTATTACAGGTACTGGAAGGACTGTTTGGGGATGAGAGATTAATTCTGTCTCCTCTGTTATTTGCCAGTTTTAATTGTTGCATTCATTTATGCATATATTTTAGGAAGCATTTACTATTATAGGTTTCAATCCCAAATCCTCAACTGGTGCATAGATTTATTTGTCCCTTCTTGCATTTCCTCCCTCACCTTCTTTTTCTCTTTCTCTCTGTATTTGATACTCCTGTCCCAGTGCCTGCCATATACACCCATAACTATCTACTGTATTTTCCATTCTTAGGAAGATATACACCCTAGATAGTAACTCTATACCTAACTTCTGTGGCTATGCAGACTGTAGTTGGATCATTAATGATTTAACATGTAGTATCCAAATACAAGTGAATATTCACCGTGCCAAATTTATATTTATGGGTCTGGATTACCTAACTCAGGATGATGTTTCCTAACTCCATCCAGTTACCAGTGAATTTCATGATTTCATTTTTTAATGACTGCAAAATATCCCATTGTGCAAATACACTACATTTTCTTCATCCATTCCTCCACTGACAGTTTCAAATTTCTGGCTGTTATGAATAGAGCTTCATTGAACATGTGTGAGCAACGATCTCTGTAGTGGGATTTAATGACCTTTATGTATGCCCAAGTTTTATAGCTGAATCCTGAGACTTATCTAGTCTAAAATTCCCAAGGATACCTCACACTAATTTTTGTAGTAGGTATAAATTTGTAGTGTATTGATGTTCTTCTTACTGTAAATCCTAGGCAGCATGAGCTGTCAGGCATGGATCCTGTTCATATTTGCTTTTCAGTATATCCTCCTCAGTCACAGCAACAGATTAACAACCAATCATGGAGAAATAAAAACACACAGAATTAAGTTATTAATACCATTGCTTGTTATTTGTAGACACTGTTAAAGAAAATAAACTGCTTGGCACAAGGTAGGAGTAGTGGTACAATGACTGTAACAATAATACATTTGCTAGATGACTGAAGAAAAAATACTTTACATATTGCTGATATTCTGTTTCATGATTAATATTCTGATCATGATTAAGTGAGATTGTGCAAAATTCCATCTCTAACAAAAGTGTATATCGTAAGACTTGTGACATTTATGTAATCCTACAAAAAGTGGACTACATCATTACTCAATATTTCAGAAAAAGTACTATACACACTTATGCTTTTGAGCTTAGAATGTCATGATAGCACAGTACTCAAGTGTTTGTCCAAGACAGTGTTTATGTCCATGTATTCTTAGGAAAATCTCCACTCAAAATAAATCTCTGTTAACTAGGAAAAAATTACGAAGAGAATAAGATGTCCTCAAAGCAATAAATGAACAACGCAAAAACCATAAACTTAGAAATTACGAGACAATTTAAAAAATTAAGTGAGCAATATGCAGAATGCGGAGGGAATGAGGAAAAAAGAAGCTGAAAAGAGAGCAGAAGGAACAGGCAGGCTTCTCCTTAGCATGGGACAAAACAGGTCTTTTCTTAAAAGCAAGGTAAATTTAGTCTTATTAAATGGTACAAAGCTCTCTTCTTACAAAATGGGCTGAATTCATTTAGCATTGAAAGGCTAGACATTCTTGCTTTCTCTATGCAATGAAGATTGGAAACTATTTTTAGTCAAGAATGAGTGAGTTCTTTCTGCATTGATGCTTGGTCTTTTGCTGCAAATGCATATGTAAATTTGGATGTATGTGTAAGCATGCAATTATGAGGAAGCATGTAAGTTGGGCACAGAATGGAGATTTAAGAAATTTGTTTGCATGAATCTGTATATGAATTTATGTGAGTTTAATCCATACTTACTTGTGTAAAAGTTTTATTTTCCTTGTGCAAATGTGATTATTTTGTCCTGGTTCAACAGAAGTTTACTTACTCCTCTAAACTTCCCCCCTAGCCAGACAAGAGACATTAGGATAAAAGAGAAAAGTCCTTAACAGTTAATCCATTACTTAATTCCCCACTCTTAGGCTACAGGTGTTAATCACCTAAGCTATTAACTTTTAACCCTCAGAAAGAGCTAGAAAGTTTTTTAGAAATTTTTAGAAGCTATACACAAACATTTACTAAAGTTAGCAAACTAGAACATCAGGACACAATCAGTATTTAAAGCTACATTTCAGTTTGACTCTGTGTCTCCTTTCAACACACTAGCAAATAGGATGTTTCAAGCATATATTGATTCAATAAAACATTTCTTTAGAATTATAAATACAAAACTTGAATTTTTATTATCATTTATAATAATATTGAATATATTAATATAGGCTAAAATTAGTGAATATATAGTGATAAATTTTAATATGAATTAAACCTGTGCTTCAGTAAAACTATAACCATGCAAGTTTACCTAGTGATATTATATATATTTATATCAATATGTATCTTGATAGTTAAAAATTAATTTAAAATAAAAATGTAAAAACAAGGATTGACTTAAAAATGATGTGTTCTTGTGTGGTAATGGGGCTAATTGTATTACTTTTATTCTTATTCTGATTGTAATATTGCCTCTGCAAAAGCCTTAATTTATATTCTGAGAATGACAGTGTATACATTTTGTTTTTTGGTGTGGATGAATTAGGATGTAAATAGTAGATTTCTATTCCAAAGATTTCAATAATTTTATTAATTTGAAGGAACAACAGTGTTTACATTAAAATGGAAAGAAATACAACATTGTACTTCTGTAAGGATAATTGTTCTATAATGTAGATTATCTACCAAAAAAAGCAAAAAAATTGTCCTTCATTAACATTAGAGTTTGAAGGAAACCCATTCTTGTGTATAATTGATCAGTCAGCAGCAACAGGGCAAAATGATTCTAACCAGTGAATTTTGAACTCAATAGTAACTTTCTTACAACACTCTTTATCTTCTCATTTCTCAGACTGTAAATAATAGGGTTGAGAGTAGGAGGTAATACTGAGTAAAAAATAGATAGCAAGAACTCTAAAGCTGTTGGAGAGTCTGAGGTTGGGTTTAGATATGCAAAGATGCCTGTAGAAAGAAATAGTGAGACAACAAAAAGATGGGGCAGGCAAGTAGAGAAGACCTTAGACCTGCTTTCAGCAGAGGGCATCCTGAGAACTGTGGAGAATATGTGGACATAAGAGATGACAATCCCTATGAAGCAGGCAAAGGCCATTGCAGACAGGAAATCAGCCACTCCAATTGGTACAAGGTAATCATTAGAGCAGGAGAGCTTGAGCACCTGGGGAACATCACAGAAGAATTGGTGGATTATTTTGGCCCTACAGAATCTGATAGAGAATATGGTTGCTATATACAGGGTTCCTGGAATGACAGTGCTTAGCCATACAGCTGTCACAGCCCACCTACAATTTCTGGGACACATGATGACTTCATAGTGGAGTGGAAGACAAACAGCTACATAACGATCATATGACATCACTGTGAGAATGGCCAGCTCACCCCAAGCAAAACCTGTGAAGAAAAATATCTGCAGCATGCACTGTACATAAGAAATGTAGCCACTTCCTGCCAATGAACTGTCAACATACTGGGGAACTGTGACAGAGAGGGATGAGAGGTCCAGAATGGAAAGGTGTTTCAAAAAGTAGTACATTGGAGACTGGAGCTGTGGGTCTAGTGTGGTGATGGTGATAATGAGGAAGTTTCCTGCTGAGCCGAATACATATGTCATCAAGAAGAGCAAAGCATGAAATATCTGGAGCTCATGGTTGTCAGAGAACCCCATGAGGAGAAAACCGCTCATTGTGGTTATATTTTCCAGTATCATCTTGAAAATGGAAATTGTGGTGGCAGCTGGAATATAAAACAGTACAATAAATGCATTAGAATGAGACTGAGGCATTATTTAATTTTTCATCAATATTTACTTCACTAGTTTCTCTATATTTTCTATCATCTACACTTATTCAGAAACTTAAGTGAGAGCACTTTTTTTTTTTTTTAATCTCCACACATCTCACACTATCCTCTCATAAAGCAGTAGTTACAGCAGAATGTACAAGTGGGCCATCACTGGGTTCTTTCAAGGAATGTGATTTGGTTTGTTCCATGAAAAAGCACTATTACACAGCCACCATTTAAACCCATTGCTTTTCTTTAATTTATCAATAGCCTGTTGGTGACAGACTGTGGAATGAGTGTTTGAACATACATTAGGTTGTTTATGTATAGCTTGGAGAGGGTACAATGTTAGCAAGTGAAATAGGAATTTATAAGAAATATACCCAGATTTAAAATACAGTTTGGTTGTCCACTGGAAATAGCTATTCTCTTTAGAAAAATGCTGTCATTATAGCAAGATGATGCTGGTTACTGTAGAATCAAATGTAAAACTTGCTTTTAAGTACTGTGAAGGAGTTATTAAAATCAATATGAAAAATATTTGTGTAAGTGAAATACTCTCCTGACACTCTTAATTTACATATCTGATTTAATTTTAAGGATTGTTTTCGTGGTCAAAAGCTTCTCTTTGAATTCTATTCATATTTAACTGCTGTCAATAATACTTGCCTTAAGGTGTAGCTAGTTATTAGGTCTTACCCAAAGCAAAGAGAATTGAAAAGACAAATGGTGCTTTCTAGAGATGTTTTAAGATACGGAGGTAAATTGCCAATATACAATAAAAGACTGCATATTTAAGGTCATTTATGTTTCCAGTAGAAATTATGCTTTAACTCATGGTCCTTATGATATTTGAGGGATTTAAAATAACCCATCATCCCAACATTATCTTCTTGAATGATGCATATTGGTATCGGAGGGTTGATGATAATTTAATGGAGTGTTAGTTTCCTGCATGTTTTTTTTTTTTTTCTATACCAATAGTGAGTTCTAGGCAATAAAAGCAAATGAAAAATTATCACATATTTTCAAATTTACTTAACATTTGTGTGTACAAATGTAATTGTAAAATAAAATTTCAGGTGATCCTTTTCAGTGTTAGGCATTTTTCATTTAATGGCATCTCTCATATGATAAGAAAACCTCCCTCCAGCTCCCTCACACCACTATCTCAAAGAATAAACCGACATCCAAATACCTGACAGGATGTTGGAATTTGATTGTAGTTAAAGTCATCTTAGAGTCAACTGTTACATTAGATAATGAGCCCAAGAACCTCTGGCAGCAGAATGCTGAATTCAAACAAGTGTGTGCTTCACAGAAAGATCCTCCATCTATAAGAAAATAAATCACTGTTAAATAAAGTAGATAACATTTGTTTCATCTGATACAAATTTTGTGTTGGAAAGCCTCTTGTCTACTGATTTGTGTACCTCAATCATAACTTGAACCTTTCTAGAATACGGTCATACTGTTTAATTTCTTCAACACCTTATATACAATAGAAATCAGAGCTAATCAATATTTCTTTTATGTTTCTCACAGTTTTCTTCTTTTCAAATTCGTTGATTTGATAGTAATTTTTTTTGAGGTTGGTAAAATCATAAACATTTATATGTATTGTTCATAATAAATTTCATATTGGTTCATTTAGATTAAATTTTCAATATGATAAATCAAATGAGTTCATTTAATATTAATATATTAATCTGTCAAACCCAATCAATACACTGAAAATTGAGAAAGATTAATAATATTTATCATTTATTTAAATGAGACAGGAGACATATTTGGGTCCTTTCTAAAATAGATGTCCCTTGAACCACACAATTTAATCAGCTTGCAGATAAACATTTTGATCGAAAAAAAATTAAGTGTTCATAGTTTAAGTAAAAAAATATTGGCATCAAGTTATAAAAATTCATACATTTCAAAAAAGACACAGGATCAGTGTAATAATCACATTGTACATGGCTACTTATGCCATCTCTAGTGTTTATATCTGAGAGCTGTTGAAGAAGGGCTTTAACTGTTTATAAAAGTGTCACATATTCAGGAATATAACATGTCAACTTTTCTCATTCAGCAGTCTTCTCACATGGTCTCTTATGTTTATATGAATTTTAAAATCAGTTTGTTTTCAGTAAGGTTCCCAGGCTTCCTTGTTAAAATGATAGCCTCGCTTTTCCAAACTAAGTTGTAATGGTGTGTTATAATTTCCATAAAATACTTACCTTTCTGTATCCAAGTTCAGAAAATCACTCCAGGATGACTTGTTATGTATGTGGCTCTCCAATCTGATCAATAGTTTCTCATATTTCTTGTCCTTGGTTGCCCACTATAAATCATATTATGTCCCTAGAGAACAGAGGGGTTGGAATTGCAGGTTTATTCTCTTTTGAAATGGAAATGTGGACTTAAAAAAATTACTTCATTTCCTCTGACCCCATGTCACCTGGGACATGAAGTCCCTAAAATTTCCACACAGCTGTTGAATTATTTTGTGATCTTGGGGTTTAGTCGTCCCAGCTCAGTGGTTTTCAGTCCTTGGTAGACCTATGACTCTCCAGAGAGCTGATTAGAGCTCAGAACTCTGGGCACCACACTGAGTATCTCAGAATCAGCCATTGAAAGCAATAGCTCACAGGGGCAGTTTCTGGTCTGAATACCACAGTTAAAGGGCTACTGTCTAGCAAAATTTTACTTTTCTGGCAGATCAAAAGAATATATAAATTACAGTAAAATATATATGAATTTATACATTTGTCAACCACAGTTTATTCTATCAGTTATTTTCAAAGTGTCCATAATTTATCAGTTAGACTAATAGAGGAAATCTAAATACAGCAAGTATTCCTTCTATTTCAAGTTTAAAGTTAGGAAATCATCAATAAGAATCAATGTTGAGTGTGGCCAAGTCACAGTTGATGCCATAGAAAAATTGCTTTATTCCTTAAAAATGAATTATTCCTTTCTATAGAAAATAAAGCATGACTTTCTTTTGCTTCAAATAAAGTCTCTAGACTTCTTGAAAGTCTCCAAGAGAAATGCAATTACAGGATATTGTCAAAAGCGTTATGAACCTCTGATGTGTTGAGTTCTGTAGAGCTTTGCCTAACTTGAAGCATCTGTTAGTTGTAAATGGGTGATACCCAAATCCTTTCCTGAAAACAATGGAATTGAGGACAAATAGATCATGATATTGATTTTTCTATTGCCATTTTATTCCATTGCTGGAGAACAAGCCCAGCTGTGCTACAAAGCTATATCTCTACAGCTATCCATATTTAGGTTTCTATACTCATGAGAGAACCAAGTAGGTGAGCTTCACTGTTCTTCCAGACCTTCATTTCCTCCAACTTTATTCCCCTTGTGCAGCAGACAGTGTGCAGAGGCCTGTCTACTCTCCCTAACTCCCCTGTGGACTACTACTTCCACAGACCCTTGGGGCAGACCCAGTTTTCCTCCCTCTCTCCTACAAATTCTCTCACCTCCAATCTCACAGCCTATCCCCATTAGTTTTTCTCAGCTCTTAACACCTAGAAAAACTTTCTCTCTGGGACACCAGATTGTCCCCACCTGGCAGGGACACAGAGAGATCTATATTGGGCAACCCACAGCCACCATATGCTGCTAAAATCCAGTGAACAAAAACCGAAACAAAGGAGTGGAAAACCTACCCACAAAGACTACTATAGGAGACTAAGGGGAGAAAATATTAAGGGAAAAAGTCAGTTTGTTTATTTTTCAGATGATATAATTGTGTATAAAAGTGACCATACAATATTCACCAGGAAAATTGTAGAGCTGAGAAACATTTTCAGCAATGTAGCAGGGCACAAAGCTAACATGTAAAGATTAGTAGACTATATCCAAAAGAAAAATGGACTAAGACTGAATATAATATATTATGATTATGATTTCCTCTTTCCCAATGCCTCCAAGTTCCTTCTCACTTCCCCTCCAATCCAGTTCCACAACCTGTCTCTCATTAAAACAAATTGCCTGACATCTAAATCATCATAATAAAATATATTATAAACCAAAAAAATTCTGACAGGAGACACAAACACACACACACACACACACACACACACACACACACACACATGAAAAGCAGAAGAAATACAGCCAAAAAAACCCCCAATGTGAAATACAAGTAAATACAAACAGTAAACAGGTTCATACATCACACCCAGGTACTTCAGAAAGAAATCAAAACCATAAGCCATAAGCCATATCCAAAGGTCCTATAAGGTTAAGAAAAATGGCCTGACAAAATATGACACATGTAGCCTCCAAAGATACCATTATGGTTTTTTCTCCTTTATTAACTAATATATTCACTTTACATCCTGATCCCAGTCTACCTCCCTCCTCTCTTTCCAGTCCAATCCTCAAACACCCCTTACCCTATTCCATCCTCCCTTCTCTTCAGAAAAGGAAAGCCCCTTGTGGTACCCACATTAGCATACCAGGTTGTCTCAGCACTAAGTGTATCCTTTCTAATTGAGGCCAGACAAGGAAGCCCAGCCAGGGGAATGGAACCCGAAAGCAGCCAACAGAGTCTGAGTCTGAGACAGTCCCCGATCCAGTTGTTATGGGACCACTATGAAGACCAAGCTGCACATGTGTAGGGGGCCTATGGTCAGATGATCTTTGGTTGGTACTGCAGAATCTTTGATCCTCCATTGGCCCTGGCACTATAAGTATTCTCTCAGTATCCTTGACACATCTGGCTCCCTCAATCCTTCTGAGTCTTCCACAGACTTTCCTGATCCCTGCCACATGTTTGGCTGTGGGTCTCTACATTTATTCCCATCAGCTGCTGGATGAAGATTCTCAGATGACAGTTATGCTAGGCTCCTACCGCAAGCATAGCTGAGTATCATTAACAGTGTCAAGGGGTTTGTTTGTTTGAAATTTTTTTGTTTGAATTTGTTTTTGTTGTTGCTTTTGTTTTTAGAGAGAGACTCTGCTAGGGAGAACTAACTTTGCCTTTCGTTTTTATTTCAGGGTTAGGGTTGGGAACGGTGTCCACTTCTCTTCTCAGTGCTGAGACCCCACCTGGTGCACCTGTGCAGGCCCTGTGCATCCTAACACAGTCTCTGGGAGGTCACATGGGCTTTAGTTCTCCTCTGTTTAGAAGGATTCATTTCCTTAGTGGCCTCCATCCCCTATGGCTCTTATACATTCTTTTTGCCTTCTCTTTTGCAGGAATCCTTGATCTTTGACTGGACAGAGATGCTCCATTTAGGAGAGAGTGCTTCCAAGTCTTTCATTCTCTGCACACTGTTCAGTTGTGAAACTCTGTATGTGTTCCCATATACTGCATGTGGAAGCATTCATTCTCTGAGGATGCTGAGCAAGGCACTAGTCTCCAAATATTGCAAAATGCTCCAAGGAGTAATTTTATTTCTATACACCCTTAGCAGTACTGAGTTTTTATCTATATCATTAGTCTATCTAGTCTCAGGTTCTTGGCCATCCAACAGTGTCAGGAATAGATTCCATCTTGTGGGATGGTTGGTTACTCTCACAACTTATATGCCACCATTTTATCAATGTATCTTACAAATAATTCACCATTGTAGATAGAAAAGTTTGTGGGTCGCCATTTGCCTTTATTCTCTGGAAATTCTTCAGTGTGCTTTACAATACCACAAACATCAGTCTATAGGGTGAAATGTCATTAAGTTATCTTATTACAGTTACTGGAAGGATTGTTTGGGGATGAGAGATTAATTCTGTCTCCTCTGTTATTTGCCAGTTATAATGGTTGCATTCATTTATGCATATATTTTAGGAAGCATCTACTATTATAGGTTTCCTTCCCACCCCTCAGCTGATGCAGAGATTTGTTTGTCCCTTCTTGCATTCCCTCCTTCACCCTCTTTTTTCCCTTCTCTCTGTGTTTGAAACTCCTCTCTCAGTGCCTGCCATATACACCCATAACTATCTACTGTATTTTCCATTCTTTGGAAGATATACACCCCCTTGTCCCTAAATCAGTACCTAACCTCTTTGGCTGTGCAGACGGTAGCTGGATTATTAATGTTTTAACATGTAGTATCCAAATACAAGTGAATATACAGCATACCAAATTTATCATTTTGGGTCTGGAATACCTAAGTCAGGATGATGTTTCCTAATTCCATTCAGTTACCAGTGAATTTCATGATTTCATTTTTTAATGTCTGAGATATGTCCCATTGTGCAAATAAACTACATTGTCTTCATCCATTCCTCCTTTTACAGTTTCAAATTTCTGGCTGTTAAAAATAGAGCTTCAGTGAACATGTGTGAGCAACAATCTCTGTAGTAGGATTTAATGTCCTGTATGTATGTCCAAAATTGTATTGCTGGATCCTGAGACTTATGTAGTCTAAACATCCCAAGGACACCCGACACTAATTTTTGTAGTAGCTATAAATTTGTAGTGGATTGATGTTCTCTTTACTCTAAATCCTAGCCAGCATGAGCTGTCAGGCATGGACCCTGTACATATTTGCTTTTCAGTATATCCTCCTCAGTCACAGCAACAGATTAACAACTAATCATTGAGTAATAAAAACACACAGAATTAAGTTATTAGTACCATATGCTTGTGATTTGTAGACAATGTTAAAAGAAATAAACTGTGCTTGAAACATGTATAACAGCAATGCTACAATGGGTGTAATAATAATGAGATTGACAGATGAATGAAGTAAAAGCACTTTACATATCCGATATTTAGTTCAGTGATTAATATTCCTGTCAGGATGAAGTGATATTGTTTAAAATTCCATCTCTCACAAAAGTGTACTGCCTAAGACTTGTGACCTCTATGTAATCACCCAGAAGAGAGGACCAAATGATTACTTAATATTTCAGAAAAAGTACTTATTCTGTTGAGCTCATAATGTCATGATAGCACAGTGCCCAAGTGTTTGTCCATGATAGTGTTTGTCCATGTTCATGTTCTCTTAGGAAAACCTCCACTCAAAATAAAGCTCCGTTAAGTAGGAAAAAAATTAAGTAGAGACTAAGATGTCCTCAAATCAATAAATAAGCAAAACAAAAACCATAAACTTAGAAATTATGAGACAATTTAAAAAACTAAGAGAGCAATATGCAGAAAGAAAGCAGAGGGAAAGAGGGAAAAAGAAGCTGCAGAGAGAGCAGAAGGAACAGTCTGGCTTCTCCTTAACATGGGACAGAGCAGGTCTTTTCTTAAGAGCATGGTAAGCCATTTCTTATTATACAGTACAAAGCTTTCTTCTTACAGACTTGGGTTTAATTCAGTTATCATTAAAAGTGTAGAAGCGTTTGCTTTTCTCTATGCAATAACGCTTGGAGTTCACTTTTCATCCAGAATGAGTGACTTCTTTCTGCATTGATGCTTGGTCTTATGCTGCAAATGCGTATGTAAATTTTGATGTATGTGTAAGTATACAATTATGAGGATGCATGTAAGCTGGGCCCAGAATGGAGATTTAAGAAATTTGTATGCATGAATCTGTATATGAATGTATGTGAGTTTAATCCACATTTGCTTGTGTAAAAGGTTTTCTTCTTGTGCAAGTGTGACTATTTTCTCCTGATTCCATAGAAGTTTACTGCTCCAAATTTCCCCCTAGCCTGACAATTAAGAGGCATTGGGATAAATGGGAAAAGTCTCTCACAATTGCCTTACTTATTCCCCTTCTCTTAGGCTACAGGTGTTAATCACCTAAGCCACTGGCTTTTAAACTTCAGAAAAATGTAGAAAGTTTTTAGGACTTTGTAGAAGCTGTCAACAAACATTTAATATAGTTAGAGAGCTATAACATCCGGAGACCATCAGTCTTTAAAACTACACATGAGTTTGACTCTAGACCCTTTCAACACATGATAGCTTATGAAGCTCACAGAACACTTTGAATCAATAAGCACTCTTTAAAATTATAAAAACAAAACTTGAATTTTTATTATTACTTATAATAATATAGAATATTTTTGTAAAGGCAAAAGGGAGTGAATATATACAGATACAATTTAATATGAACTGAAAACTGTTCTTCATTAAAATTATAACTGACCTTGCAAGTTTACCTAGTGATATTATTTATATTTATATCAATATGTATCTTGATAGTTAAAAATAAATGATTCACTTAAAATTATGAGTTGGTGAGTGAAATGGGGCTAATAGTATTACTTTCCCTCTTTTTATTATTGTAATATTGTCTCTGCAAAAGTCTTAGGAAACATACTGAGAATGTCAGTGTATGTGAGTGTGTGTATGTATGTATTTGTGTGAATTCTTTAGGAGGTAAGTATTGAATCTTTATTAAAAGAATGTTAATATTTTTATTAATTTTAAGAACAACTGTTTTTATATTAAAATGCAAAGAAATAAGACATTGTACATCCATTAAGACAATTGTTGTAAAATGTAGTTTATTTAAAGAAAAAAAACATTGCCTTTTTTTTAACATTAGAGATTGAAGGAATCTTATTCTTGTGTATAATTGGACAGACAGTAATAACAGGGCAAAATGATTCTAACTAATGAATTTTCTACTGAACAGTAACTTCCATACAACACTCTTTATGGCATCATTTCTCAAACTGTAAATAACAGGGTTGAGAGTTGGAGGTAGTACTGTGTAAAAGACAGAAAATAAGGACTCTAAAGTAGTTGGAGAGTCTGAGGTTGGGCTTAGATATGCACAGGAGCCTGTAGAAAGAAATAGTGAGACAACAAAAAGGTGGGGCAGGCAAGTAGAGAAGACCTTAGACCTGTTTTCAGCAGAGGGCATCCTGAGAACTGTGGAGAATATGTGGACATAGGAGACAACAATCCCTATGAAGCAGGCAAAACCTATTACTGACAGGAAGTCAGCCACTCCCATTATTACAAGGTAATCATTAGAGCAGGAGAGTTTGAGCATCTAGGGAACATCACAGAAGAATAGGTGAATTATTTTGGTCCTACAGAATCTAATAGAAAATATGGTTGCTATATACAGGGTTCCTGGAATACTGCTGCTTAGCCATACAACTATCACAACCCACCTACACTTTCTGGGACTCATGATGACCTCATAGTGGAGAGGAAGGCAAACAGCTACATAACGATCATATGACATCACTGTGAGAATGGCAAGCTCACCCCAGGCAAAAGCTGCAAAGAAAAAAATCTGCAGCATGCATTGTTCATATGAAATGTAGCCACTTCCTGACAGTGAACTATCAATATACTGGGGGACTGTGACAGAGAGGGATGAAAGGTCCAGAATGGAAAGATGCTTCAGAAAGTAATACATTGGAGTCTGGAGCTGTGGGTCTAGTGTGGTGACGGTGATGATGATGAAGTTCCCTGTTGAGCCGAATACGTATGTCAGCAAGAAGAGCAAAGCATGCAATATCTGCAGCTCATGATTGTCAGAGAATCCCATGAGGAGGAATCCACTCATTTTGGTTACATTTTCCAGTTTCATCTTGAAAACAGAAATTGTAGTGGCAGCTGGAAAATAAAATAGTTCAATAAATGCAGTAGAAAGAAATCGAGGAATTTTTTTATTTTCCATTAGTATATATTTCAATAATTACTCTCTCTACGTATTCTGTCATCTATACTTGTTGAGAAACTTAACTGAAAACACATTTTTCTTATCTCCACACATCTCACACTATCCACTCATAAAGTAGTTACAGGAGAATGTACAAGTGGGCCATCACTGGGTTCTTTCAAGGAATGTGGTTTGGCTGGTCCCATGAAGAAGCACTGTTCCACAGCCACAGTTGAATCCCATTGCTTTTCTTTAATTTATCCATAGTTAGTCAGTGATGGACTGTAAAATGAGTTTTTGAAAATAGATTAGGTTGGCTATGTATAGCTGGCAGTGTACCATGTTAGCATGTGAAATAGGCATTTATAGTAAATATAGCCAGGATTAAAATACACTTTGGTTGTCCACGGGAAACAGCTATTTTCTTTAGAAAACAATGCTGTCATTACAGCAAGAGGATACTGGTTATTGTAGACTCAAGTGTAAAAAATTTTAAGTACCATACAGGAGTTATTGAAATAAAAATGAAAAATACTTGTGTAAGTGTAATACTCAATACTCACATGATATTCTCAGTTTACATAACCGATTTCATTTTAAGGAGTATTTCCCCAGTGCCCATATCTTCAAGGCTTTTCCCAACTTTCTCCTCTATAAGTTTCAGTGTCTCTGGCTTTATGTGGAGTTCCTTAAACCACTTAGACTTGACCTTAGTACAAGGAGATAAGAATGGATCATATCCCATTCTTCTACATGATAACTGCCAGTTGTGCCAGCACCATTTGTTGAAAATGCTATCTTTTTTCCACTGGATGGTTTTAGCTCCCTTGTCAAAGATCAGGTGACCATAGGTGTGTGGATTAATTTCTGAGTCTTCAATCCTATTCCATTGATCTACCTGTCTCTCGCTGTACCAGTACCATGCAGTTTTAATTACAATTGCTCTGTAGTATAGCTTGAGGTCAGGCATGGTGATTCCACCAGAGGTTCTTTTATTGTGGGCACTGGGGAAAAATTCCTGAATAGAACATCAATGGCTTGTGCTGTAAGATCAAGGATTGACAAATGGGACCTCATAAATTTGCAAAGCTTCTTAAAGGCAAAAGATACTGTCAATAAGACAAAAAGGCCACCAGCAGATTGGAAAAGGATCTTTACCAATCCTAAATCAGACAGGGGACTAATATCCAATATATATAAAGAACTCAAGAAGTTGGACACTAGAAAATCAAATAACCCCATTAAAAATGGGGCACAGAACTAAACAGAATTCTCAACTAAGGAATAGCAAATGGCTGAAAATCACCTGAAAAAATGTTCAACATCCTTAATCATCAGGGAAATGCAAATCAAAACAACCCTGAGATTCCACCTCACACCAGTCAGAATGTCTAAAAACAAAAATTCATATGACAGCAGATGCTGGCATGGATGTGGAGAAAGAGGAACACTCCTCCATTGTTGGTGGGATTGCAAGCTTATACAACCACTCTGGAAATCAGTCTGGTGGTTCCTCAGAAAACTGGACATGAACTACCAGAGGATCCTGCAATACCTCTCCTGGGCATGTATCCAGATGTTCCAACTGGTAATAAGGACACATGCTCCACTATGTTCATAACAGCCTTATTTATAGTAGCCAGAAGCTGGAAAGAACCCAGATGTCCCTCAACAGAGGAATGGATACAGAAAATGTGGTACATTTACACAATGGAGTATTACACAGCTATTAAAAACAATGAATTTATGAAATTCCTAGGCAAATGGATGGATCTGGAGGGTATCATACTGAGTGAGGTAACCCAATCACAAAAGAACTCACATAACATGTACTCACTGATAAGTGGATATTAGTCTAGAAACCTAGATTACCCAAGATACAATTTGCTAAACACATGAAACTTAAGACGAATGAAGACCAAAGTGTGGACACTTCACCCCTTCTTTTTTTTTTTTTTTTTTTTTTTTGGTTTTTCGAGACAGGGTTTCTCTGTATAGCCCTGGCTGTCCTGGAACTCACTTGGTAGACCAGGCTGGCCTCGAACTCAGAAATCCGCCTGCCTCTGCCTCCCGAGTGCTGGGATTAAAGGCGTGCGCCACCACGCCCGGCTAAGAGGTTTTTTTGTTTGTTTGTTTGTTTGTTTTGTTTTTTTTATTATATGTAAGTACACTGTAGCTGTCTTCAGACACTCCAGAAGAGGGCGCCAGATCTTGTTACGGATGGTTGTGAGCCACCATGTGGATGCTGGGATTTGAACTTATCTCCTTCGGAAGAGCAGTCGGGTGCTCTTACCCGATGAGCCATCTCACCAGCCCCACTTCACCCCTTCTTAGAATTAGGAACAAAGCACACATTAAAAGAGTTACAGAGATCAAGTGTGTAGCTGAGACAAAAGGGTGGACCAACCAGAGACTGCTGCAGCTGGGGATCCATCCCATAATCTGCCACCAAAGGCAGACTCTATTGCATACACCAGCAAGATATTACTGAAAGGGCTCTGGTATAGCTGTCTTGTGTGAGGCTATGCCAGTGCCTGGCAAACACAGAAGTGGATGCTCACAGTCAGCTATTAGATGGAACACAGAGTACCCAAGGGAGGAGCTAGAGAAAGTACCCAAAGAGCTGAAGGGGTCTCCAACCCCACAGGTAGAAGAACAATATGAACTAATCAGTACCCCCAGAGCTCCTGTCTCTAGCTGTATATGTAGCAGAAGATGGCATAGTTGGCCATCATTGGGAAGAGAAACCCCTTGGTCATGCAAACATTATATGCCGCAGTACAAGGGAACGCCATGGCCAAGATGTGGGAGTAGGTGGGTAGAGGAGCAGGGTGGGGGATGGGGAAGGGTATAGGGGACTTTCGAGATAGCATTTGAAATGCTTCATGTAAATGAAGAAAATATCTAATAATAATTGGGGAAAAAAAGGAGTGTTTTAGGGAACATGCGGCTTCTATTTGAATTCTATTCCTATTTAACTGCAGTCCATAGTACTTGCTTTAATGTGTATCCACCAAAAAGTTATTAGTTAA
Source organism: Mus minutoides (assembly GCA_902729485.2). Classification (NCBI taxonomy): domain Eukaryota; kingdom Metazoa; phylum Chordata; class Mammalia; order Rodentia; family Muridae; genus Mus; species Mus minutoides. The sequence goes on from LR750570.1 coordinate 45,609, forward strand.
TAACAAAAGCAAAGAGAATTGCAAAGGATGATGGTGATTTCTAGAGATGACTTAAGATGTGGAGGAAAATGTTCAGTATCCAATAAAGTCTTCAAACTTAAAGTCATTTATTTTTCCAATAAAAGTCATGCTTTACTTCATGATCCTTTTGATATTTGAGGACTTTAAAATAACCTATTATCTGCTTGCAAGATGCATGTTGGTGTCTGAGGGCTAATGAGAATTAAATGGAGTGTTAGTTTCCTGTGTGTTTTTCTTGTACCATTTGTGAGTTCTAGGCAACAAAAGTAAATGAAATATTCATTACATATTTTCAAGTTTACTTAAAATTTTTGTGCTGACAAATGTAATTGCAGATTAAAATTCCAGGTTATCCTTTTTATTTTTCATTAATGATATCTCTCTTTTTACAACAAAAACTTACTCCATCTCCGTCATACCTCTTCTCAAAGGATGAACCTATATCCAAATACCTGTCAGGATGTTGGAATTTGATTGCAGTTAAAGTGATCTTAGAGCCAACCATGACATCAGAAAATGAGCCCAAGGACCTGTGGTAGCAGAATGCTGAATTCAAATGAGTGTGTGCTCCACAGAAAGATCCTCCATCTATAGAGACATAAAACACTGTTAAAAAATGTGATAACTTTTGTTTCATCTGATAATACCTTTTTGTTTGAAAGCCTCTTGTCTCTTTTTTGTGTATCTTAGTTATAATTAGAATACTTTTAGAAGTTATCATGCTGTTTAATTTCTTTAACATTTCATATACACATTAGAAATCAGAGCAAATCAAAATCTCACTTATGTTTCTCACAGTTTTCTTCTTTTCAAATTCGTTGCTTTGATAGTAATTTTCTTTGAGATTGGTAAAACGATAAACATTTATAACTATTATTCATAATAAATTTTATATTGGGTCATTGAAATTAACATTTCAATCTGATAAATGAAACAAATATTAACATTAATTAATATTAATATATTGATATTTATATACTAACCCATCAAATTTAATTAATATTTGATATTGATATATTAAATTATTTAATATTAATATATTAATCAAACTAGTACACTGAGAATTGGGGAAGATGAATAATATTGATCATTTATGTAAATGAGACAGGAGACATGTTTGGGTCCTTCCTAAAATAGGTTTCCCTTGATCCACACAGATGGTTTAATCAGCTTGCAGATAAGCATTTTAATACAAAAAAAAATCAAGTGTTCATAGCCTTAGTAACAATATTGGGATCAAGTTATAATAATTTATACATATCCAAAAACACACAGGAACAAGGTAATAATTACATTGAACATGGCCACTTGGGCTGTCTGTAATATTGATATCTGACAGCTGTTGAAGAAGTGCTTTAACTGTTTACAGTTGTGTCACATATGCAAGAATATAACATGTTAATTTTTCTCATTCATTCAGTAGTCTTCTCACATCTCTAATGTTTATATGAATTTTTAAAATCAGTTTATTTTCAATAAGGTGTCCTTGCTTACTTGTTCTAATGAAACCCTTGATTTTCCAAACTACGGTTGTAAGGTTGTGTCAGAATTTCTATAAAACACTTACATTTCCTCATCCAAGTTCAGGAAACTCAATACAGGATAATTTTTTTGTGTGTATGTTTGCTCTCCAAGCTGATCAACAATTTCTGATATTTCTTGCCCAAGGTTGCAGACTTTTAAATCATATTATTTCCCTTGAGAACAAATGTGGTGAGCTGTCTTCTTGAGGAGAGGTGATGAAATTGGAGGTGTACTCTTTTTTGTAATGAAAATTTGAACTTACACAAAGTTACTTCATTTACTCTGACCCCATGTCACCTGGGACATGGAGTCCCTAAAATTTCCACACAGCTCTTAAATTGTTTTGTGACCTTGTGATTTAGTCATCCCAGCTCAGTCCTTAGTAGACCTGTGACTCTCCAGAGAGCTGATTAGAGCTCAGAACTCTGGGCACCAAACTGAGTGTCTCTGATTCAGCCATTGTAGTCAATAGCTCATCGGGGCAATTTCTGGTGTGAATATCACAGGTAGAGGTAGTGTGTAGCAAAATTGTACATTTCTGACATGCAGTAGAAAATAATGTACGAAATTATACATTTGTCAACCATAGTTTATTCTATCCATTATTTTCAAAGTGTTCATAATTTATCAGTTAGACTCATAGAGGAAATATAATTACAGCAAGTACTCTTTCTATGTGAAGTTTAAAGGTGATGCTAGGAAAGGATGAATGTTGAGTGTGGCCAAGTCACAGTTGATGCCATAGAAAAATTGCTTTGCCATCCAGTGGAAAAAAAGACAGCATTTTCAACAAATAGTGCTGGCTCAACTGGTGATTATCATGTAGAAGAATGCGAATTGATACATTCTTATCTCCTTGTATAAAGCTCAAGTCTGAGTGGATCAAGGAACTCCACATATAACTAGAGACAGTGAAACTTATAGAGGAGAAAGTGGGGACAAGCCTAAAAGAGATGGGCACAGGGGAAAAAATTCCTGAACAGAACAGCAATGGCTTGTTCTGTAAGATGAAGAATCAACAAATGGGACCTCATAAAATTGCAAAGATTCTGTAAGGCAAAGATACTGTCAATAAGACAAAAAGGCCACCAACAGATTGGGGAAGGATCTTTACCAATCCTAAATATGATGGGGTACCAATATTCAATATATACAAAGAACTCAAGAAGGTGGACTTCAAAAAACCAAATAACTGTATTAAAAAATGGGATAAAAAGCTAAATAAAGAATTCTCAACTGAGGAATACCGAATGGCTGAGAAGCACCTGAAAAAATGTTGAACATCCTTAATCATTAGGGATATGCAAATCAAAACATCCCTGAGATTCTACCTCACACTAGTCAGAATGGCTAAGATAAAAAAATTCAGGTGACAGCAGATGCTTTCAAGTATGTGGCGAAAGAGGGACACTCTACCATTGCTGGTGGGATTGCAAGCTGGTACAACCACTCGGGAAATCACTTTGGCAGTTCCACAGAAAATTGGACATAGTACTACCAGAAGATCCAGCAATACCTCTCTCCTGGGCATATACCCAGAAGATGTTCAACTTGTAATAAGAACACATGCCCCACTATGTCTATAGCAGCCTTATTTATATTAGCCAGAAGCTGGAAAGAACCCAGATGTCCCTCAACAGAGGAATGGATACAGAAAATGTGGTACATTTACACAATGGAGTACTATTCTCTATTAAAACAATCAATTTGTGAAATTCTTGGGCAAATGGATAGATCTGGAGGATATCATCCTAAGTGAGGTAACTCAATCACAAAAGAACACATCATATGCACTCATTGATAATTGGATATTAGCTCAGAAACTTAGAATACCCAAGATGTTTTTGCCAGAGCCCAGCAACCATACTGAAACAGGTCCTGAGAAATGGAATATAGTTAAAGCATAATAAAGACAATTTACAGGACACCCACAATTAAGATCAACTTAAATGAAGAGAAACTCAAAGAAATTTCACTAAAAAGACAAGGTTGACCACTCTCTCCCTATCTTTTCAATATAGTATTGGCAGTCTTAGCAGGAAGAGTAAGGCAACTATAGGAGAACAAAGGGAGAAAACAGTAAGGGAAAAAGTCCAAGTTTCTTTATTTTCAGATGATATAATTGTATATAAAAGTGACTCTAAATGTTCCACCAAGAAACTCTTACAGCTGATAAAGTCTTTCAACAAAGTAGCAGGGCACAATAGTATCCCATAAAGATAAGTACTCTATATACAAAAGAACAATGGACTAAGACAGAATATAATATATTATGATAATGATTTTCCCTTTCTCAATACCTCCAAGTTCCTTTTTACTTCCCCGCCAATTCAGATCCACAAAATGTCTCTTGTTAGAACAAAAAGCCAGACATCAAAATAATAATAATAATATATAATACAAAATAAAACCAAAGCAATTGGACACATGCACACACACACACACACACACACACACACACACACACACAAATACACACACAGCAAAAGCAAAAGAAATACAGCTAAAGAAAAATAATGTGAAACACAAGTAAAAGCAGACATACACGTATTCATGCATCAGACCCAGAGATTCAATAAAGAAATCAAAACCAGAAGCCATAAGACATATGCGAAGTACCTGTAAGGTTAAGAAAAATGCACTGACAAAACATGAGGCGTACAACCTTCAAAGATGCCATTGTGCTTTTTTTTCTCCTTTATTAATTAATATATTCACTTTATGTCCTGATTGCTGTCCCCCTCCTTCCTCTCTTTTCAGTCTCGTCCTCAATCTCCACTTTCCTATTACATCCCCCCCTTATCTTCAGAAAAGTGGAAGACCCTCGTGATACTGATCTTAGCATACCAGGTTGCCTCAAGATTAAGTGCATCCTTTCCCACTGAGGCCAGACAAGGCAGCCCAGGTAGGGGAATGAATCCAAAGACAGACAACAGAGTCTGAGTCAGAGATAGCCTCCACACCAGTTTTATGGGATAGCCATGAACACCAAGCTACACGTGTGTAGGAGGTCCATGGTTGTTTTTTGTTTGGTGGTACAAACTCTTTGTACATCCATAGGCACTGGCTTTGTAGGTCTTCTTGTCGTGTCCCTTGTGGTGTCCTTCCGCACCAACACAGTTGGTGCAATTGACCAGAGCCGTGCCACACCCAATGGCATCCATTGTGTTGTTAACTAGGCTAAGAGAGCCCGGTACCCCTGCAGCCAGGTTCTGCAAGTCTCCTAGGTCACCCAGCTCCACCCAGCTTACCAGAGGCCCACCTACGACCAGCCCACCTGTGCAACCTGAGAGATGTCAAGAGACTTCAGGGTTCCCGCCAAACTCCAGAACGCCTGCCCAGAAGACTGGGGGCGGGGTTCCCCTTCCTTTATTCCCAAATGCTTGTCCACCATTAAAGAGTCCTTCTAAGCAGAAGCAACCATGTAGCCTTGGAGACCTTCTTTCTTCCCCCTCTCCCTTAGTTTCATTTCAGCTTTGGGCCAATCCTCCAGGAACCCAGTCCACTGCGGGCAGTGGACCCCAACATCCCTGACACCTCTGTTTCCCTCTATCCTTCTCTTGAGTCTTCTACAAGACTCCCTGACAAATGTTTAGCTGTGGGTCTCTACATGTTTCTATCAGCTGCTGGATGAAGATCTCAAATGACAATTATGCTAAGCTCCTACCTGCGAAGATAGATGAGTATCATTAATACTGTAAATGGGTTTGTTTGTTTGCTTGATTCTTTTTTGTTTGTTTTCTTGGTTTTTATTGTTTATCGAGTGAGACTTAGCTAGGAAAAACTAACTTTACATTCGCATATTTATTTTTAGCTTAAGGATTGGAACTATATACACTCTTTTTTCTCAGTTCTGGGATCTCATCTGGTACACTTGTGTAGGCCTTTTGCTTCCTACCACAGTAGTTCCTATGCACAGTAGTGTGCATCCTACACACAAGAACTTCTGCTCTGACCCTGTGGCCTGAGCAGATTGTGGGCACTCAGTCAACAGCCAGTCCCACAACACCCAGAGGAAGCTCCACCCTCAAGGGCTCTAACGTGTCCAGAATCACAGGATCACAAGATTCCAGGAGCTTAGCCACACCAGGGTCCCAGAGGCAGCTTGACACCCAGGAGCTCTGATATGCCCAGGATCTCAGGGTCACAGGATCCCAAAATCAAGGATCGCAGAGACAGCTGGATTCTGAGGAGTTCTGACACAACCAGGATCACAGGAAGGATGAGCTCCAGTCAGATAAACAGAGGGAAGATAGCACTAGAGCTAACCAGATGGCAGGAGGCAAGTGTAAGAACATAAGCAACAGAAACCAAGGTTACTTGGAATCGTTAGAACCCAAATCTCACACCATAGCAAGTCCTGGTTATACCATCACACTGGAAAAGCAAGATTCAGATTTAAAATCGCTTCTCATATTGATGATAGAAGACTTTAAGAAGGACATTAAAAAAAAATACAGGCGAACACAGGTAAACAGCTAAAGCCCTTGAAGAGGAAATGCAGGGGAATGCTAGGGCCAAGAAGTGGGAGTGAGTGGGTAGGGGAGAAGGGGCGGGGGGGGGGGAGTAGAGGGAACTTTAGGGATAGCATTTGAAATGTAAATTAAGAAAGTATCTAATAATAAAAAGAAGGAAAAAAAAAGAGGAACCACAAAAAATCCCTTAAAGAATTACAGGAAAACACAATCAAACAGGCAAAGGAAATGAACAAAACCATCTAAGATCTAAAAATGGAAATAGAAACAATAAAGAAATCACAAAGGGAAACAACTCTGGAGTTAGAAAGCCTAGGAAAAAGATCAGGAGTCACAGATGCAAGCATCACCAACAGAATTCAAGAGATAGAAGAAAGAATCTCAGGTGCAGAAGATATCATAGAAAACATTGTCACAACAGTCAACGAAAATGCAAAAATCTTCTAACCCAAAACATCCAGGAAATCCAGGACACAATGAGAAGACAAAACCTAACATAATAGGTATAGAAGAGAGTGAAAATTCCCAACATAAAGGGACAGAAAATATCTTCAACAAAATTATAGAAGAAAACTTCGATAACCTAGAAAAAGAGATGCCCATGAACACAAGAAGCCTTCAGAACTCCAAATAGAATGGACCAGAAAATAAATTCCTCCTGCCACATAATAAAACACCAAATACATTAAATAAAGAAAGAATATTAAATGCACTAAGGGAAAAAGGTCAAGTAACATATAAAGGCAGACCTATCAGAATTACACCAGACTTCTCACCAGAGACTATGAAAGCTAGAAGATCCTGGGCAGATGTCATACAGACCCTAAGAGAACACAAATGCCAGCCCAGGCTGCTATACCTAGCAAAACTCTAAATTACCATAGATGGAGAAAATAAGATATTCCATGGAAAAACCAAATTTACACAATGTCATTCCATAAATCCAGTGCTACAAAGGATAATAGATGGAAAACACCAACACAAGGAGGGAAACTACACCCTAGAAAAAAGCAAGAAAGTAATCTTTCAACAAACCCAAAAGAAGATAGTCAAACAAACATAATCCACCTCTAATAACAAAATAACAGGAAGTAACAAAATAATTTTTCCTTAATACCTCTTCATATCAATGGACTCAATTCCCCAATAAAAAGACATAGACTAACAGACTGGATATGTAAACAGAACCCAGCATTTTGCTGTATACAGGAAATGCACCTCAGTGACAAAGACAGAAAATACCTCAGAGTAAAAGGTGGGAAAACCGTTTTACCAAGCAAATGGTCCCAAGAAACAACTTGGAGTAGCCATTCTAATATTGAATTAAATCAACTTTCAACCAAAAGTTAAAAGTTATCAAAAAAAATAAAATAAAAATAAGGAAGGACACTTAATACTGGTTAAAGAAAAAAAAAAACAAAAAACTACCAAGATGAACTCTCAATAATGGACATCCCTGCTCCAAATGCAAGAGCAACCACTTTCATAAAAGAAACTATACTAAAGCTCAAAGCATACATCACACCCCATATAATAATAGTAGGAGACTTCAACACCCCACTCTCAGCAACGGACAGATCATTGAAAAAGAAACTAAACAGAAACACAGTGAAATTAACAGAAGTTATGAACCAAATGGGTCTAACAGATATTTATAGAATATTTCATCCTAAAGCAAAAGAATATACCTTTTCCTCAGCACCTCATTATACCTTCTCCAAAATTGACCATATAGTTTGTCACAAAACAGGCCTCAACAGATACAAGACGAATGAAATAATCCCATGCACCCTATGAGATCAGCATGGAATAAGTCTGGTCTTAAATACCAACACAAACAATGGAAAGCACACATACAAATGGACAATGAACAAAGCTCTACTCAATAATAACTTGGTCAAGGAAGAAATAAAAAAATTAAATGTTTTTTAGAATTTAATGAAGATAAAGACACATCATACCAAAACGTATGAGACACAATGAAAGCAATGGTAAGAAGAAAACTCATAGCTCTAAGTGGGCCCCAAAAGAAACTGTAAAGAGTTTACACTAGCAGCTTGACAGCACACCTGAAAGCTCTAGAACAAAAAGAAGCAAATAAATCCAAGAGGAGTAGATGGCAGGAAATAATCAAACTCAGGCCTGAAATCAACCAATAGAAACAAAAAGAACTATACAAAGAATCAATAAAACCAGGAGCTGGTTTTCTGAGACAATCAACAAGATAGATAAACCTTTAGCTAGACTAACCTGAGGACATAGAGGCAGTATCCAAATTAGTAAAATCAGAAATGAAAAGGGAGACATTATGAAATATATCTTAAAATAATTATTCTGTTTATTGAATATTAACAGTTGAAAATATTGAAATCATGTTCTACAAACATCATGGAAATAATTGATTTTTTTCTGATTGTGCTTGAAATTAGCATTTTATTAATGTTTACCTTTACAGAGTTTTTGCTATTTTGAAATTTTTAAAATATGCTTATTGATAAAATAATTTCTCTCCTAGAAACACTAATAATTGTTTTTAAGTAAACTTACAGCTAGACAATGTACACAGATATATAATGGGTTTTAAATACTCTCTCACTATGTCAGGTGGTATCATATAAGGGCTTTTGAATATATTTCTTAATGATTCATTTTTAATATTCTATACTCTTTTACTATGCTTAATTCCCAAAGAACATTTTGTATGTTTTGAAACAATTTAGTATTCAACATTAGATATTGGATCCTCAGTTATGGATAGTATTAAATGTTCATTAATCATATTTTTAGGTTATAAAAGAATATGAATATAAAAGTTGAACAAATTTTTATTTATTATTTGATTCTCAAATTACTCAACATTATTAATGTGCTTGATGTATAAAATACATTTAAATAAAAATTTAAGAAAAATAATTAAATTTCATAAAATTTAAAATCCTATATTAATTTAGTTCAACTATATTATTTGGCTCAGGATTGAAAATCTTTATGAGAAATGAAGAACAAAGAACTCGGGCACAGTTTTGATGATTAAGTAGAGTAGTAGGTGACTGTCTTGCATGTTACAGAAGATTTATTAAGCATTTCCCTTGTTCAAAGTTTTAATTCTCTTTTATTAGAAGAACAAATTTCACTGTAAGGCAAATTGAGAGCATTCTTCTCTTTATTCAGCATTGAAATAACATGGAATGTTAAAATTTGGGTAAGAATTCCTTTGTTTATCTTTTGTCTCTTTACTGGAAACAATCTATACTGAACCATATCATATGATGACATTATAAGACATTTTAGAAAAAGAGTAAATAAATGAAGTTGAAAATGACATAAAAATGGATCTGTTGAATAAATAAGGACTTACCCTCAGACTTAATCATAATCATGAAGGCTCTATGAGGTTTGGAATGATTTTATCACTTGAATTGTTCCATGTGTTTGTGTCTATCTAAGTTCAGATGTTTCTACATAACCCTAAGTTGATGTGCTAACAATCAGAATTAATTCAGATTGTTATGAATTGTAATGAATCAGAAGATAATTCAATCTTGAAAGCTGCTTTGTGATTATGGTTTATAATCTTACTCTGAGTTCACATTTCTCTGTCACCATGTAGGGTATATACCAGTAGAAGATTATGATTGACCAGATTTTCATCCATGTGAGAAAATGCCTAACATAAACAACTGAAGAAAGAAAGGTTTCATTTGATTGATAAATTCAGAGGTTACAGTCCATTTCACCAAGCCGTTGCCATTGTTTCTGGGTCATGTATTGTAGAGCTTGATGGAAGAAAAGTTCTGGATAAATAGAGCTTGGTAGCCATGAAGCAGACAGAGGAATGAATCAAGGCAAGAAATATGCCAAGAACATGCCACCAGTGACCTACTTCTGTCAGTAACCCTTGCCTCCCCAATTCTAGGACTTTTCAATCACTGACATACAATAAATTCTCTGTTATCAAGTGTCCATCAACTAAGCAACCAAAATGAGAGCCTGTGTTGGACATTTACAAGAATGAGTCTTTGGTTTACTTGATATTAGATATTGGATTAATTAATTATTGGATTTTCTATGTCTTCAGTACTGAAAGTAATATATGCTTTTGTCTAGAAATTTAGCCAACTGAAGAAATTCTAAGTATTCTAAGGGATTAAGTCGATATTCCAATTCCTTATTCTACTATAGCAGTGGGTTCCAAAACCATACTCTGGGAAATGTAAGCTGTATTACCTCAACAGTAGAAATGTCATACCCATGAAGTCAGTCACTTTAGTGTCACAATAGCAGTTTGGGGATTGGATTAATTACTTCTCTTTTTGTTGGGACAAAATAACTGATAAAGACTGTTAGATCATAGGTTGAAGGTATATGATGGCAGGGGCATGAGGCCACTGCTTACATTGCATCTGCAGGTAGGAAGCAGAGAGTGTTGAATGCTATGATCAGCTTACCTTTTCCTTTTTATTCAGTTCAGACCCCCCCTGTCAATTTGGATGGTATTGCCCATATTCAGAGACTATCCATCTTCCTTGGTTTCTGGGAAATCACTGATGGATATACCCTATTAATCTTGTCAAGTTGACATTAAGATTACTTGTCACAGGAAAAAAAGAAAAGAGATTTGTATGCATGAATTTGTATATGAATTTATGTGAGTTTAATCCACATTTGCTTGTGTAAAAGGTTTTTTTTTTCCTTGTGCAAGTGTGATTATTTTCTCCTGGTTCAATAGAAGTTTACTGCTCCAAACTTCCCCCTAGCCTGACAAGCAAAAGGAATTTGGATAAAAGGAGAAAGGCTCTAACAATTAATCCATTACTTAATCCCCCCACTCTTAGACTACAGGTGTTAATCACCTAATCACCAGTGGTTAGTGACTCTCAGAAAGATATAGAAAGCTTTAAGGACTTTTTAGAAGCTATCCACAAACATTTAGTATAGCTAGTGAGCTAGAACATCTGGAGACCATCAGTCTTTAAACCTACACATGAGTCTGACTTGGTGTCTCCTTTCAACACACTACAGACTGGGATTCACCCGGCACACTTCTATTCAATAAACCTATTCTTTAGAATTATAAAGGCAAAACTTGAATTTTCATTCTCATTTATAATAATATTGAATATAATTATATAGGCAAAAGACAGTGAATAAATACAGATACATTTTAATATGAATTGAAAAAAAATACTTCAGGAAAATTAAAACAATGCAAGTTTACCTAGTGATATCATATACATTTATATCAATATGTATCTTTTTTTCGTTTTTTAGTATAGAAAAGAGTTTATTTAGGACATGGGAGGGGAGTTAAGAAAGTAGCAGAGGCAGAGAAAGGCAGAGAGAAGAAGAGACTAGAATAGTGGAAGTGGGCCATGACCACGTGGAGAGGGAGGAGGGATGGGAGTGGGAAGAGAGAGGGCAAGCAGGAAACAAGAGTAAGAGAGACAAGAGAGTAAGAAAGCAACAATGTGTATCTTGATAGTTAAAATTATATTTAAAATAAAATTGAAAAATAAATGGTTGACTTAAAAATTATGAGTTGGTGTGTAGAAATGGGACTTTATATAATAGTATTACTTTTCTTCTTTTTATTATTGTAATATTGTCTCTGCAAAAGTCTTAAGAAATATACTGAGAATGTCAGTGTGTGTGTAATATATGGGAAACTGGAGCTGTGGGTCCAGTGTTGTGACAGTGATGATGATGAAATTCCCTGCTGAGCCGAATAGGTATGTCACCAAGAAGAGCAAAGCCTGTAAAATCTGTGTGTGTGTGTGTGTGTGTGTGTGTGTGTGTGTGTGTGTGTGTGTGTTTGTGTGGATGCATTAGGATGTAAGTAGTGAAATTCTATTATAAAACTTTTAATATTTTTATTAAATTGAAAGAACAACAGTTTTTAATATTAAAATGCAGAGAAATAAGACATTGTATTTCCATAAGAACAACTGTTATACAATGCAGTATATCTACAGAAAAAAATACATTGCCCTTCATTAACTTTAGACTTTGAAGTCATCCTAATCTTGTGCATAATTGAACAGTCAGTAATAACAGGGCAAAATGATTCTAACCAGTGAATTTTGTACTTGTCAGTAACTTTCTTACAACACCCTTTATTGTCTCATTTCTCAGACTGTAAATAACAGGATTGAGAGTTGGAGGTATTACTGTGTAAAGGATAGAAAATAAGAACTCTAAAGCAGTTGGAGAGTCTGAGGTTGGGTTTAGATATGCAAAGGTGCCTGTAGAAAGAAATAATGAGACGACAAAAAGGTGGGGCAGGCAAGTAGAGAAGACCTTAGATCTGCTTTCAGCAGAGGGCATCCTGAGAACTGTGGAGAATATGTGGACATAGGAGATGACAATCCCTATGAAGCAGGCAAAGGCCATTGCAGACAGGAAAACAACAACCCCAATTGTTGCAAGGTAATCGTTAGAGCAGGAGAGCTTGAGCACCTGGGGAACATCACAGAAGAATTGGTGGATTATTCTGTCCCCACAGAATCTGATAGAGAGTGTACTTGCTGTGTATAACGTTCCTGAGATACATCCACTTAGCCATACAGCTGCCACAGCCCAATTGCACTTTCTGGGACTCATGATGACCTCATAGTGGAGTGGAAGGCAAACAGCTACGTAACGATCATATGACATCACTGTGAGAATGGCCACCTCATCCCAGGCAAAACATGTAAAGAAAAAAATCTGCAGCATGCACTGTCCATATGAAATGTAGCCACTTCCTGACAGTGAACTTTCAACATACTGGGGAATGGTGACAGAGAGAGATGAAAGGTCCAGAATGGAAAGGTGTTTCAGAAAGTAATACATTGGAGACTGGAGCTGTGGGTCTAGTGTTGTGATGGTGATGATGATGAAGTTTCCTGCTGAGCTGAATAGATATGTCATCAAGAAGAGCAAAGCATAGAAGATCTGCCTCTCACCGTTGTCAGAGAATCCCATGAGGAGGAATCCACTCATTGTGGTTATATTTTCTACTATCATTTTGAAAACAGAAATTGTGGTGGTAGCTGGAAAATAAGACAGTGCAACAAATACAGTAGAAAGAAACTGAGGCATTATTTAATTTTAATCAATTTTTATTTCAATAGTTACTCTCTCTACATATTCTTTCATCTATACTTGTTGAGAAACTTAACTGAGAACACATTTTTCTTATCTCCATACATCTCACACTATCCACGCATAAAGCAGTAGTTACAGGAGAATGTACAAGTGGGCCATCACTGTGTTCTTTCAAGGAATGTAGTTTGGCTTCCCCCATGAAGAAGCAGTTTTACACCAACACAGGTGAAACCCATTGCTTTTCTTTAAGTCATCAATAGTCAGTCAGTGAAGGACTGTGGAATGAGTTTTTGAACATAGATTAGGTTATGTATATCTTGAACATGGTACCATGTTAGCAAATGAAATAGGCATTCATAGGAAATATACCTGGAATTAAAATATGGTTTGGTTGTCCACTGAAACAGCTACTCTCTTAGAAAACAATGCTGTCATTACAGCAAGAGAATATTGGTTATTGTAGAATAAAGTATAAAAAATTGCTTTTAAATACTATGCAGGAATTATTGAAATCACTAAGAAAAATACTTGTAAGGGGATTACTCACATGACACTCTCAATTTAGATATCCTATTTCATTTTAAGGAGTGTTTTAGCTGACCAAAAAATTATTAGCTCTTACCAAAAGGAAGGACAACTCCAAAGACAGATGTTGATTTCTATAGGTGGTATAAGTTGAGGAGGAAAATGGCGAATATACAATAAGAAACTGCAGAAAGTCATTGATGTTTCAGATAGAAGTCATGCTTTAGTTTATGGTCCTTTTGATATTGGATGGATTAAAAAACTCCAACATTTTCCCCTTGCAATGTATACGTTGGTGTTTGCAGGTTGATGAGAATTTAATGGACTGTGAGCCTCCTCTATGATTTTTGTTCCATTAGTGAGTTCTAGAAAACATAAGCAAATGAAATATCATCACATAATTTCAAGTGTACTTAAAATTTTTGTGCTTACAAGTGTAATTGTAGAATAAAATTTCAGATCACCCATTTCAATGTGAAGGCATTTTTTTCAAGTAATGACATCTCTTGAATGACATTAAAAGCTCACTTTAACTCCCTAACACCTCTTTCCCAAGAATGAACTTACATTCAAGTACCTGACATGATGACAATTTGATTGTAATTGGAGTGGTCTTAGAGCCAACATAAGAAAATGAGTTCCAGGACCTGGGGCAGCAGCATGCTGAATTCAAACCAGTGTAAGTTCCAAAGAAAGATCTTCCATCTCTAGGGACATAAATCACTGTTAAATAAAGTAGATAACTTTTGTTTCATCTGATACAACTTTTGTGTTTGAAAGTCTCTTGTTTCCTGCTCTGTGTACCTCAGCTATAGCTTGAATCATTCTATAATATCATCATACTGTTTGTCTTCTTCAACACCTCATCTACATAAAAGAAATAAGAGAAAAATCATAGATCTTCCTTATGTTTCTCACAGTTTTCATCTTTTCAAATTCTTTGTTTTGATAGTATTTTTCTTTGAGATTGGTAAAATGATAAACAGATTTATAATTATTGTTTATAATAAATGTTATATTGGTTCATTTATATTAACATTTCATTATGATAAATCAAACTAGCTCATTTAATATTAATATTTTAATCTGTCAAATCAAACCAGTACACTGGGAATTGACAAAGCTGAATAATATTGATCATCCATGTAAATGAACAGAAAACATGTTTGTGTCTTGTTAAATAAGTGTCCCTTGGTCCACACAGATAATTTCATCATCTTGCAGATAAGCATTTAAATAAAAAAAAAATTTGGTTCATAGCTTAAGTAACATCAAGTTATAATTTATACATATCAAATGTTCATAGCTTAAGTAACACAGCTTACATAGCATAAGCAAATGTTCATAGCTTAAGAAATATCAAGTTATAATTTATACATATCAAAAAACACACAGGGACAGGGTAATAATCACATTGAACATGGCTACTTCGGCTGTCTCTAATATTGATGTATAAGAGCTGTTGAAGAAATGCTTTAACTGTATACAGAAGTGTCACATATGTAAGAATGTAACAAATTAACTTTTCTCATTTAGTTGTCTTCTCACATGGTCTCTTATTAAGTTTAGATGGATTTTAAAACCATTGTTTTGTTTTTGTTTTTCAGTAAAGTACCCTTGCTTCCTTGTTATAATGATAGCCTTGCTTTTCCAAACTAAAGTTGTATGGTTTTGTTAGACTTTCCATAAAATACTTATCTTTCCTCTTTCAAGTTCCAGGAACTCACTCCAGTATGACTTGTTATGTATGTGGCTCTCCAAGCTGATCAATTTCTCATATTTTTTGTGCATGACTGCAGACTTTTAAATCATATAATGTCTCTAGAGAACAATTTTGGTCAGCTGTTTTCTTGCAGAGAGGGGAAGGACTTGGAGTTGTACTCTCTTTTGAAATGGAAAATTGGACATAGAAGAAAATTGCTTCATTCAAACCAGTGGCACTCCACGTCACCTGGGACATAGAATCCCTAAAATTTCCACACAGCTGTCTAATGGTTTGTGATCTTGAGGTTTGGTTGTCCCAGCTCAGTCCTTTTCAGTCCTTAGTAGACCTGTGGATCTCCAGAGAACTGATTAGAGCTCAGAACTCTGGGCACCACACTGAGTGTGTGTGATTCATACATTATAGGCAATAGCTCACAGGGGCAGATCCTGATCTGAATACCATGGGTAGAGGGCTAGTGTATAGCAAAACTGTTTGTTTCTGACAGGACAAAAGAATATGTAAATCACAGTAGAAAATAATGTAAGAATTTATACATTTGTCTACCATGGTTTATTCTACCAGTTATTTTCAAAGAATTCATAATTTATCAGCCTAACTAATGGAGGAAATCTAAACATAGCAAATATCTTATTAATTTGAAGTTTCATGTTAGTAAATGATCTGTACAAATGAATGTTGAGTGTGGCCAAGTCCCAGGTGATACTATTAAAAAATTGGTTTGCAACAGAACATGAGGAAATCCAAAACATCATCATATCCTACTAAAAAGACTATACTCAACAAAACTAGAAAACCTGGATGAAATGGACAAATTTCTAGACATATACCAGGTATCAAAGTTAAATCAGGATCAGATTAAATACCTAAACAGTCCCATATTCCCTAAAGAAATAGAAGCAGTCATTAATAGTAACCCAATCAAAAAAAAAAAAAAAAAAGCTCAGGACTAGATGAGTTTAGTGCAGAGTTCTATCAGACCTTCAAAGAAGACCGAATTTCAATTCTCCTCAAACTATTCCACAAAATAGTAACAGAAGGTACTCTACCCAATTCATTCTACTCTGATACCTAAACCACATAAAGACCCAACAAAGATAAAGAACTTCAGACCAATTTCCTTATGAATATTGATGCAAAAATATTCAATAAAATTCTCTCAAACCAAATCCAAGTACACTGCAAAATGATCATCCATCATGATCAAATAAGATTCATCCCAGAGATGGAAGGATGGTTTAATATATGGAAATCCATTAATGCACTCCACTATATAAACAAACTCAAAGACAAAAATCACATGATCATCCCCTTAGATGCTGAGAAAGTATTTGACAAAATCCAACACCCCTTCATGATAAAAGTCTTGGAAAGATCAGGAATTCAAGGCCCATACCTAAACATAATAAAAGCAATTTACAGCAAACCAGTAGCCAACATCAAACTAAAGGGAGATAAACTCGAAGAAATCCCCCTAAAATCAGGGACTAGACAAGGCTGCCCACTTTCTCCCTACCTACTCAATATAGTACTTGACATCCTAGCCAGAACAATTAGACAACAAAAGGAGGTCATGGGGATACAAATTGGAAAGGAAGAAGTCAAAATATCACTATTTGCAGACAGTATGATAGTATATATAAGTGATCCTAAAAATTCCACGAGAGAACCCCTAAACCTGAAAAAAAAGTTCAGTGTAGTAGCTGGATAAAAAAAATTAGCTCAAACAAATCAATGGCCTTTTTCTATACAAAGGATATACAGGCTGAAAAAGAATATAAGGAAAAAACACCCTTCACAATACTCACAAATAATATAAAATAACTTGGTGTGACTCTAACAAAGGAAGTGAATGATCTGTATGATAAGAACTCTAAGCCTCAGAAGAAATAAATCAAAGATCTCAGAAGATGGAAAGATCTCCCATGCTCATGGATTGGCAGGATCAATATAGTCAAAATGGCTATCTTGCTGAAAGCGATCTACAGATTCAATGCAATACCCATCAAAATTCAATTCTTCACTGAGTTAGAAAGGACAATTTGCAAATTCATCTTAATAACAAAATCCTAGAATAGCTAAAACTATTCTCAATGATAAAAGAACCTCTGGTAGAATCACCATGCCTGACATCAAGTTGTACTACAGAGCAATTCTGATAAAACCTGCATGGTACTGGTATAGTGACAGACAGGTAGACCAATGGAATAGAATTGAAGACCCAAAAATGAACCCACATACCTATGGTCACTTGATCTTTGACAAGGGAGCTAAAATCATCCAGTAGAAAAAAGACAGCATTTTCAACAAATGGTGCTGGAACAACTAGTGGTCATCATGTAGAAGAGTGCAAATTGATCCCTTCTTATCTCCTTGTACAAAGCTCAAGTCTAAGTGGATCAAGGAAATCCACAAAAACCAGAGACACTGAAACTTATAGAGGAGAAAGTAGGGGAAAGCCTCGAAGATATGGGCACAGGGGGAAAATTCCTAAACAGAACAGCCATGGCTTGTGCTATAAGATTGAGAATCATTATATGGGACCTCATAAAATTGTAAAGCTTCTGTAAGGCAAAAGACACTGTCAATAAGACAAAAAGACAACCAATAGATTGAGAAAGTATTTTTACCAATCCTAAATCCCATAGGGGCGAATATCCAATATATAAAAAGAATTCAAGAAGCTGGACTCCATAAAATCAAATAAACCCATTAAGAAATGGGGTACAGAGCTGAACAAAGAATTCTCAACTGAGGAATACCAAATGGCTGAGAAGGACCTGAGAAAAGGTTCAACAACCTTAATCATCAGGGAAATGCAAATCTCTGAGATTCCACCTCACCCCAGTCAGAATGGCTAAGATCAAAAATTCAGGTTACAGTAGATGCTGCCAAGGATGTGGTGAAAAAGGAACACTTCTCCATTTGCTGGTGGGATTGCAAGTTGGTACAACAACTCTGGAAATCAGTCTGGAGGTTCCTCAGAAAATTGGACATAGTACTACCAGAAGATCCAGCAATTCCTCTCCTGGGCATATATCCAGAAGATGTTCCAACTTGTAATAAGAACATATGCTCCACTATGTTCATAGCAGCCTTATTTATAATAGCCAGAAGCTGGAAAGAACCCAGATGTCCCTCACCAGAGGAATGGATACAGAAAATGTGGTACATTTACACAATGGAGTACTTATCAGCTATTAAAAACAATGAATTTATGAAGTTCTTAGGCAAATGGATAGTTCTGGAGGATATCATCCTGAGTGAGGTAACCCAATCACAAAAGAACACACATGATATGCACTCACTGATAAGTGGATATTAACCCAGAAATTTAGAATATCCATGATACAATTTGCAAAACACAAGAAAATCAAGAAGAAGGAAGAACAACGCATGGATGCTTTGTACCGTCTTAAAATAAGGAACAAAATATCCATGGAAGGAGTTACAGAGTCGAAGTTCAGAGCAGAGCCAGAAGGCAGGACCATTCATAAACTGCCCCATCTGGAGATCCATGCCATATACAACCACCAAAACCAGACACTATTGCATATGTCAGCAAGATTTTGCTGAAAGGGCCCTGATAAAGCTGTCTCATGTAAGGCTATGCCAGTGCCTGGCAAATACAGAAGTAGATGCTCATAGTCATCTATTGGATGGAACAAAGGGCCTCCAATGAAGGAGCTAGAGAAAGTACCTAAGGAGCTGAAGGGATCTGCAACCCTATAGGAGGAGCAACAATATGACTAACTAGTAGAACCCACCCCCAGATCTGTGTGTATAGTTGCACATGTAGCAGAGGATGGCCTAGTTGGCCATCAATGAGAGGAGAGGCCCTTGATCTTATGAAGATCATATGCCCCAGTACTGCGAAATGCGAAGGGCCAGGGAATGTGAGTGAGTGGGTTGGGGAGCAGGTTGGGTGGAGGGTATAGGGCGATTTGGTAATAGGATTTGAAATGTAAATGAAGAAAATATCTAATAAAAATTGGTTTGCTCCTAAAAACTAACTATTCCTTTCTATAGAACACAAAGCATTACTTTGTTTTGCTTCAAAGAAAATCTCATGACTTTTTGAAAGTCTCCAACAGATATGCACATACAGAATATAGCCAAAAGCTTTCTCAATATCTGATGAGTTGAATTGTGTAGAGCTTTGCCTAATTTGAAGTATCAGTTAGTTGTAAATGGGTGATACCTAAATCCTTTCCTGCAAACAGTGCAATTGAGGGACAAAATGGATCATGATGCTACTTTTTCTATTACTATTTTTTCCATTGTTGGAGAAGCTCTGCTGTGCTACGGAGACAAATCTCTACTGCTACTCATATTTAGATTTCTACACTGATAAGTGAACCGGGTAGGGGTAGGTGATCTTCACCTTTCTTCCACACCTCCATTTCCAGTTCTCCAATCTCATCCCCATTGTGCAGCAGGTAGCATGCAGAGGTCTCTCTACCCTCTCTACTTCCCCTATGGACTCCACAAACTGTTGGGGCAGACCCAGTTTTCCCCTTTCCTACAGATTTTTTCACCCCCAATCTCCTAGCCTATCCCCATTCAATTTTGTCAGCTCCTAACACCTAGAAAACATTCTCTCTGGGAATTTACAGTGTCTCCATCTTGCAGGGACACAGATACACTCTATATCAGGCCACCCACTGTCACCACATACTTCTAAAATCCAGTGAAGGCAACAGAAAGCAACGAGTGAAAAACCCACCCTACAAAGACAAGACAAGATATAAACACCTAGAATCATAATCAGCTCAAATTTACATGCTTACATATTAGAGTAAAAACAAACAGCTAGCATGAAGTGTCATAGCTAGAGCCTAGCAGCCCTCCTAGTATAGGACTTGAGAAATATATCTAAAGCACAATAAAGGCAGTTTATAGGAAGTATAAGACCCAGAGGGAATCCCCCTACTGGAGTCTAGCGATGGCGTCTTGATGTAAAAACATGAGGACATTTATTTATGGAGCTCCTGGCTGATATGTATCTCCTTCAGGGAGACAGAGGAATAGACCTGGAGGCTTGAAAGCTAGGAGTTTATATAGAGGAAGGGTTGGGGGAAGGGTAGAAATTGGCGTGGTTACACATGATTAATCAATTTAAATATCAGAAGCTTATTCATCAGCAATCAGTATTTGCAGCTGTCAGCATTCTGAAAGTGGCTGGGAGGGCGTGGGTGTGCTTATCTGGGGTGGTAGAGCAGCACCTGGCTAATCTTAAACCAAACCATATAAGGAAGACAAAGAAAGCAAAGAGGTGTCACCTGAAAGGTTAACAGCTTTTATGTAGGCATGTCCCTTCTTTGCCCTACACCTGTAACTCATCAGGCTTTCCAGCACAGATTTTGAATTCAATTTTAATTTTCTCTTCTTACAGAAGCACACAGTCAAGATCGATTTAAATAAAGAGAATCTCAAAGAAATTTCATCAAAAAGACAAGGTTGACCATTCTCTCCAGATTTTTTCAATATAGTATTGGGAGTCTTAGAAAGAACAATAAGACAACTGCAGGCAATCCAGGGGAGACAAATAGAAAGAGAACAAGTCAAAGTTTATTTTTAAATTGTATAACTGTATATACAAGTGACCATAAAAGTTTCACCAGGAAACTCTTTTCTTTTCAATTTTTATTAGATATTTTCTTCATTTACATTTCAAATGTTATCCCGAAAGTCCCCTAAATCCTCCCCCATCCCCCGCCCTGCTCCCCTACCCACCCACTCCCACATCTTGGCCCTGGCATTCTCTTGTACTGGGGCATATAAAGTTTGCATGACCAAGGGGCCTCTCTTCCCAATGATGGCCAACTAGGCCATCTTCTGCTACATATGCAGCTAGAGACACAAGCTCTGGGGGTACTAGTTAGTTCATATTGTTCTTCCACCTATAGGGTTGGAGACTCCTTCAGCTCCCTGGGTACTTTCTCTAGCTCCTCCGTTGGGAACCCTGTGTTCCATCTAATAGCTGACTGTGAGCATCCACTTATGTGTTTGCCAGGCACTGGCATAGCCTCACGTGAGACAGCTATATTAGGGCCCTTTCAGCAGTATCTTGCTGGGCATATGCAATAGTGTCTGTGTTTGGTGGCTGATTATGGGATGGATCCCCAGCTGCAGCAGTCTCTGTTTTCACCAGGAAACTCTTAAAGCTGATAAATATTTTCAGGGAAGTAACAGGGCACAAAACTAACACATAAAGATTATAACCTATATACAAATGAAAAATGGACTAAGAATCTAATATATTAAGATTATGATTTCCCCTTTCCCAATGCCTCCAAGTTCCTTCTCACTTCCCCTCCAATCCAGTTCTACAATCTGTCTCTCATTAGAACAAAATGCCAGATACCTAAATAATAATAATAAAATATAGTATAAAACAAAACAAAAAAGGAACAGGACACACACACACACACACACACACACACACACACAGTAAAAGCAGAAGAAACACAAAGAACACTCATGTAAAACACAAGTAAATGCAGAGATACACATATTCATCCATCACACCCTGGGATTCCATAAAAAAAATCAAAACCAGAAGGAATAATACATACACAAAGGACCTGTAAGGTTAAAAATAAATGCCCTGACAAAACATAAAACAACCTCTAATGCTGCCATTGTGGGGTTTTTCTCCTTTATTAATTAATATTTTCACTTTATACACTGATCACAGTCCCCCTCCCTCCTCTCCTTCCAGTCTCATACTCTAATTCCCCTTTCCCTATTCCATCTTTCCCTTCTCTTCAGAAAAGTGGAAGCCCCCCCACCCAATGGTACCCACTTTAGCATGCCAGGTAACCTCAGGGCTAAGTGCATCCTTTCCATTGAGTCCAGGCAAGGTAATTCAGCTAGAGGAATGGAATCCAAAGGCAGCCAACAGTGTCTGAGTTGGAGACAGCCCCTGATCCAGTTGTTATGGGACTGCTATGAAGAACAAGATATGTGGGAACTAAAAGGGGGGCATGGAAGAGGATCGAGGGGAGGATAGCCCACGTTACCCAGAGTTTCTGCTATGCTCTGGGCAGGCAGACATGGAAGGGCTGCCAGACGCTTTCCATTCGGCCCTGGGTAGGCAGCTAAGCCACTGACCCCACTCAACAGGGGTAGCTCCCAAAACCAAGGGGCCCCAGGGTGACACCCTATGCTCAGGGTTATGAGAGAGAGGGCTGAGGGAGAGAGACTCCCATGCAGGCAAGAGTAAGCACAGATGAACAGAGACAGTCTATGATTTTAGAGCTTTATTGTAGAAAGGCAAGGAGAAAGAAAAAAGGTAAAAGAGTGAGATATGGGCCATGGCCAAGAGGAGAGAAGGGGAAAAGGGAGAGAGAGAGAGAGAGAGAGAGAGAGAGAGAGAGAGAGAGAGAGAGAGAGGGAGGGGGGGAGAGATGAGAGAAGAGTGAAAGGGGAGTAAGAGCAAGAGAGCAAGAGAATGAGGAGTGGCCAAATAGCCTCTCTTACAGTGTGCTGTTGCTAGGTAACTGGGGATGAGTTTAGCCTGAAGGTCAGAAGCTTGGGACATTGCCTAAGTGACTACTAGCCACACACTTCTCCAGTGGAGGCTGAGGGGACAGTAACTTCCACAGCAGCCAGGGCTCAGGAAACATGAGAGAACTCCTTCCATCCCATGTATGTGAATTATCACCACAGGGTCCTAGGGTTCAACATCTATCCTCAACTGGAAACCAGGCTGTCTGTACATAGCCCAATGACCAACAAAGCTACACATGTGTAGGCGCCCTAGTTCCAGACCATGAATGCTCTGTGTTTGGTGGTGCAGACTCTTTGAGCTTTCATGGGCGCAGGTTAGTTGACTTTGTAGGTCTTCTTGCAGTGTTCTTGACACCTCTGGCTCCCTCAATCCTTCCACAATACTTCCTGAGCCCTGAAAAATGTTTGGCTATGGGTCACCTACATCTGTTTCCTTCAACTGTTGGATGAAGATTCTCAGATGAAAATTATGATAGTCTCCTACCTGTTAGCATAGCTGAGTATCATTAATAATATCAATGTGGGTTTTGTTTGTTAGTTTGATAATTTTTTGTTTGTTTTAGTGGTTGTTATTGTTTGTTTTTAGAGTGAGACTTTGCTGGGAAAAACTAACTTTACATTTGCATATTTATTTCTTTGTTATGGATGGGAACTGTGTCTACTTTTTTTCTCAGTTCTGGGACCTCATCTGGTGCACTTGTGGAGGCCCTGTGCACCCTTAGGATTCATTTCTTTAGTGGCCTCCCTCCCCTCTGACTTTTATACTCTTTCATCCCCTCTGGCTCTTACATTCTTTTTGCCTCCTGGTTTGCAGGATTCTTTGATCTCTGACTGGAGAGAATTGATAGAGATAACCCATTTAGGAGTGAGTGTGTCTAAGTTTTTCATTCTCTGCACACTGATCCATTGTGAATCTTTGTATTTGTTCCCATATACTGCATGTGTAAGCTTCTCTGAAGATGCTGAGCAAGGCACCAGTCTCCAAATATTGCAAAATGCTCCAAGTATTAATTTTATTTCTATATCACCTTAGCAGTACTGAGGTTTT